>JAOQGN010064487.1:0-12474 GCA_027564295.1 Himantozoum antarcticum
AACCTCACTGACTGTATTGTTTGGACTTGAATGTGATTCAACTGGATTGTAAACCAATCTAGCCTAGTCATTGGGTCATTACACTGAAACGATCTTAACATCTTATAATGCAATGGCAGTTGTGTTCTGTTCTTTGTCAACTGCTCTTGTTTTACATTATAAGAATAGCGGCCGGTTTGCATGAGAGGATAACTCCTTTGTTAGCCGAACAATACCCAAATTGTTCAGATAAATGTTTACGAAACTAAGTTTATAAGAGCTGAAATGATTTGTAGCGACAATCAAAATCTTGGGACCAGGAATGTATATAATTTTGTCATCATTGTTTTAGCAATGCATACTTATAAAAAACCTGAATTTAACATGCGGCAATTCTATTTAACTTAAAATAGAAAAATAAGCGGTACTAAGATCCATCTTTTGCTTTGTAACAATATACTATTTATCATGATGATGATGATCGATTATTTGACTAAATTATAGAATAAATGACTCTACCTATTAATATGTAAGGTACTAGTCCTTAGCTCAGTTGAAGTTGTGTGATTATTTGAATGTGGTTGATCTACTGATAATACATACTCGATCTGCTGACAGAGCAACATAACATTATGTATCATCTTTTATTTCATTGACAGGCGGTGGGAGAGCCTCCATTGTTCCTGTCAGCTTCTGTCTTCTTTGCCATCAAGTCAGCTATTATGGCAGCAAGAGCTGATACTGGAAGAGATATAAACTTTAGATTAGATTCACCGTGTACTCCGGAGAGGATTAGAATGTCGTGTGCTGACTCTCTCTCCGACCAGGTGCGTAGTATGACAAAACATTGGAGCAACATGCTAAAGCTGACTAATGTATTTATACTTGTGTATACACTTTTTGTTCGCTATTACGATAGTAGGTACATGCAAACGTAATCCACCCAATATATTCTAAAATAGAACTAAATTTACTGAATTAATAAAACTTTAATACTGAATTTGTTCTCCAATGCTTTCCTCAACATCTCATAAACTTAACCTACAGTGTACTTGGAAGTTACCTGTGCATGTGTATCAAGCAAGTAATATTCAAACAAGAAATAAATGCATATCAGTTAACTGTGTGCGAACTAGTGCTGTTGTTAGACTTATTCAAATATTTAACTGTGATTAATAAACTTAATAATTGACTATGATTAACAAATTTATTTTAACTGTGATTAATTAATTTAATGAATAACTACTAGATTAATTTGTTTGATCATAGTTAATTTCAAATCCGCACCTATCTGATCTGAAGACCACCGTTTCCTCCTTGAGGTCTTTCAACATATTTGCTCTATGCTTCTCTTCTTCTTTCAACTGTATCCAATTCACCAGAGGGCAGTATATGAATATTACTTGTAGATCTCCAGTATTTTACCTGCAGATCAGAATGCAGGGAGCAACTTTAGGGTTAAGAATCTTGCCCAAGGAATCTTAGCAGTGAAATACACTTTGACCGTAGCCGATTTTGATTGCAGCCAAAACCGATTCTTTTGTTTCTCATTGTAATGTACATTTGATTATCTGTCCCAGCTAAAAATAATTAATGCCGACGAAGTCCCACGGTTGTGCTAGTTTTGAGGAAATGTCATTACATGGAGGTTACATAGAGTCATTACATGGAGGTTACATAGAGTCATTACATGGAGGTTACATAGAGTCATTACATGGAGGTTTTGCCAAAATTGTGGCCTAAAGTCGCAGTGTAAATACCTTTCAGAGAGTCACACAGCCTTTGTATGGATAGAAACTGGTGGAACTCACTGTAGATTAAAATTGAGATTAGTCAAGGATTATCTGAAATGCAATCAAGATTAATCACGATCAAGATTTTTAATCATTCCACAGTGCTAGTGTGAACATTGTCTGTTTGACGAGGAACTGTTGGGTGTTGCCATCTTGACACCTTCCATTTATCTGTCTGGTGGCTAATGCACAATTATCTCCCGCTTTGCTCAATAGTGGATTTGTCACTCATTCTGATATGTATAGGATACAATTCCATATTAGATCACACACTAATGTATGTTATTGTTTCCAGTTCACAACTTCTGAGGATATGAGTATACCGGAGACCTCATTCTTTGTGGAACCCTGAGCTGTAGGAAGGGTATAACCAGTGGGTCATTGAAGTGCAGTAAAGGTATTTTGTATGCCGGTCGAATGCTTGTTATAATTCTTCTTTATTCGCTCGACTTCAATTGATTATTGTAGGACATTTTAAAATTCTAATTAGATAAATGGTAACTCAGCTAGGATCACCAGTACAACTACCTACTACAAATGGATGTGAGATAGTTATGATTTTTAACCAATGTGTTGGTCTAACCATATGCATTAAATTATGCATCACGCACGTTTTATTACGCAATTTAACATAATTTATCATTCTATCTACGTCCCACTTATTTCCATTATAGTATTTATTATATTGCATTCCATATTTTAACCATGTCTAGCCCATTATTACTTTTGACTCTTCTATGAATTTTATGATTTTGCATTTACATCTGATTTTGATTATATGCTGCTACAGGTTATATAATATAATATGTAACATGATCTGAGACCGTGTTTTAGCATTAGCTAATAAGATTTATAATGACGATTCCCACATTTTACACCATTGTTTTATTTTTGGAAGAAGGCGCTTTATATCCGCCAAAAGTGGGGGTACTCGGTTTTGAAATAGTTTTATACCATCTAGTATAAGATTGTTTAACGAGAATATCACCAGATAACTTTTATTTTTTGCTGTGTCCTTGATATTGTGCAATAAATTGTTTATATATATACTTTTGTAGTTATCTATATCTTACTCACAATTCTGATAATTTACTTCTATATTCACAATATTGTGATCATAGTCAACAGACAGACTGTACTCTGCATTTATATCTTATTTTCAAGTCATATTTTACTCTATAAATCATTACTACATTGTTCATTGTGCCATTGTTTACAAAATCGTTTGCGAAGCATACGCTCTGGATTCAATAACTGTATCTGTGACTGTCATACTTTCGGTAGCTGAAAACAACCGTGGCCTCTTTGTGTGAGTTTAAAATTTGCTAGTTCAAAATTCACTAATAATAAAGTCCGCTAATTCAGTTTTGTGCGGGAGATTCGCCAAAATTAAGTCCGCCAATAATTTCTTCCAGTAGGGTATACAGATACAGTAGGGTCATCAGATATCTAGGTAATTATACTGTCCTAACGTGAACGGAATTTTGGTGTTTTAGTTGCAATCTTAAGACTGCAAAGGACAAAGGCTCGTCTTTGCTGAAATACATTTAGCTCTGCCCAGTTTGTCCCCAGCCACCCCACTCTGCACCTCGAAATAACTGTTACATTGAGATAACTTAGCCATTGTAGCCATGGCTGAGTGTTATTTCTGAAATATTTATTTGAAATTACTCGGTTCAAGCAAACAATCTTCTAATTTCAGTGGCATACAGCAGTCCTAAAGCTTCATCTTACTATGCACTTCAGTTTCTGATAATTATGCAGTTTTACATAGTTTTATGTATTTTTCACCACTTGGGTTCTTTACCAACTTTCATAGTTACTATGTTTTTCTCACATTTGTACTTTCAATTTTTCATTATTTATGCATTTAAAGTCATGAAATTTATTTTGGATGATTGGATAGACCAAGGTTTGATGATGGTTGATCCTGGTGAATGGTGCGGTGTATTAACCCATATTATATGATTAATATTTGCCCATTATGTTCTCCGTTTGTATGTTATTATTATCATTTTAAAATAGGTGATGCGTCCATTATAATCAATAGTTGTACGATGAATAACTACAATAAAAGTGATAAAACTTGAACCCTTTAGCAATTATTTGGCTTGACTTGATCTGCTGCATAGAATCACACTATTACCGATGCACATTGTTGGAATATTAGTGAAGTGTTGGATTTGAACATTAGTGAATTTGAATATTAGTGAAGCTTGAGGTTTGGACTCATGTAGTTCTGGTTGCAGTGCCGCTGACTTGTTGGTTACATGGGAGTCAGTTGTTTCACAGTGATAGTAGTATAGAGTAAGATGGACACTGAGACGGAGAGATCTGAAATTTGACAACAACAAGATAAATGTCCTAAATTCTGTCCAGCCTCCGCAGGCATCTCACAAAACTTTTTTTCTGTGGAAATCGTAAGTGTAGTTTGTACTTTGGTACTTCCATATATTTTTATATGCCAGACATTCAAATTCTGCAGTCGCTAGTAACAATTCACTAGGTCACTTGGTCAACACTCAAATTGATTTCTTAGATTTTTTATAGTCCTAATATTTAGTATTATTTAGTAGTCAGGGGCGCTTATGAGGGTCACGACACAACATGTTGTGTATGGCTTTTTCTTGTAGAGACATTTCTTGGCTTTCTAATGGTGAAAATCCCACCTTTCTAACTTACATTGTAGTTGGAACCCTCTATGACAATTTTAGTGATACAACCACTGAATTGCAATTTGACAGTGTTTTTGACAGTTTAAGTGGATTTTTTTTCTAAAATTAAGATATAGGGTGTAAAATTTAAAATGTAGGGTGTGATTTCTTTTTTTGTAATTTTATGCTCCCCTGATAGTAGTAGTTTTATAGCTGACTGCCTTATCTGTTATTGGCAGATAAAGGATAAGGCAACATCCTGGGCAAAATGGTTAGTTCCCAGAAAATATACAACATTATTTCCTATACTTTGCAGATTTTTTGGTAGGCAGGTAGCTTTTCAGTTGGTAGGCAGAGAGATTTGATGGTAAGTAGTAAATTGTAACTTGCCGTGAAATAAATGCACCGTAATAATAACGATGATAATAATAATAATACTAATGATAGCAATAATAATATTAACTGGTAGTAATAATAAATATAATAATAGTAATAAAGTTCATGATGGCATTTATTCAACCGGAATATTCAACATAATTACTGTACGTCATAATGTAGTGATAGATAGTGCCATAAATAACAGAAGTCCCCATTATTAATTCAATTCATGAAGTAGATTATATTTGGATTGTTGATTGGCTGTCGGGTTTTCAGTAACCAATCAAATTCCAATGGCATGTCATTAACGACACCATTACGAACCGACAGGCCACGTGAGAGTGGGGCCAGTCAGTTACTGCCTCATTAAAAATAATTATAAATATTATATTGCAGGTAAGTAAATAATAGTACAAGTATCATAATTATAGAACATTAAGCCAAGAAGCCTGAGTTATTATATCATAAAATAACTGCCTAAAAGTGAGTCTTAAACTTACAGTTGATGATACCGTCTTCTCTTTTTTCTCACGTTCCATGTTCGCAATTATTATTAAGATCACCGTTGCAATTGTACACTATAATGTTATAATTTGTTATTTAATAGTTCTTATATAACAAATATCACAATTGGGTAAATAAAGTGTTTTTTCTAGCATATATTCCAATGAAATTTAAAAACCCATTCTTGTTTTTCACTCGATAATATCAATCTTTTGAGATAAGAGATGATAACTCCTATCTCATGTGTCGTGTGCTCCGACATATCTCGATATGTCGTGTGCTGACCACGTGTGCTGACGTGTGTCTTTCTGACCAGGTGCATAACCACTCCTAGTCACTATCAACATGATAATTCTTATTATTATATTCCTTGTCATTTACAGTTTGCTGTCCTCTTTTGTATATTAGGAAAAAGTATTGTGGTAATGTAAATTTACATAAATTATATTTTAAATTTCTACATTTTACATCGATCGACAATCTATAAAGTTATAAATGTTGTTGAAATTCTGCTTTCTACATTCCTCAACGTGCGAGCAATAATACCGACCTTTCCTAACTAGGTCGACCTTTCCTAACTGGAAGATTTTATGGCTAGCATTTATGAGACTGGTGAATGTTGTTGTTTATACTTGTAGTTTTCAAGTTCTGGTGATACAAGTATACCAGAGACCTCATTCTTTGTGGAGCCATGAGACTCGAAGTCTCGCACTGTAAGAAGGAATAACTATATTAAGCTTGTACTCGGCCACATGTACACAATTTCCATTGATGTACGTACATGTATGCTAGTATGTTATAACGTTATAGACGTTGCACATTGTGCATTTGCAATTTCACAATGTTCTATTTGAGTTGCTATATATTGCCTTATCACATACACATTCTGTTCAACTTTTGCAAAACCTGCAGTACTGGATTCGGTTACGACTGTGTAATGCATCATCAATGCGTTGTTTAAGGATCAGTTTCCTGTTATAACATGAGGCTACAACCAGATTAGCCATTGAAACTGAACAGTCGCTCAGTGTTTTCTCTGGGAATTATTCCGTATGTACAGTGCAAATAATATATAATAATGATTTTAATATGTCATCATTATCCAGTGATTACAAGTAATAGTAGTTACTTAGATTTATATTAGATTTAGATTCGATTAGAAAAAATAACAGTTAATCTTTATGTTCGTGTGTTTCTAATCCTGCTCAGACGATACAGAATTGGGAGGTTTTTCTACGTAGGGTAGGTATAGGTAGGGGGATGTGCAGTGTATGCGATGTGATCAATTGATCTTTAGACTTGTATCGTTTACCATTTATTTCCCATCACATATAAAATATTTTCACATTTTCACAGATTGGTACCCAAACTAATCACTTTTAGTATAATAAAATAAAATTATGGCATAGTCACATGTGCAATAATTATGCTTGCTAAATTCTACTCTTATTCTAAAATACAATTATTAATAACATCCAATTGACAGCCAGTTTGTATTTAGTCAAGTTAGCCGTCTACACCATAATGTCCATTCACTTCCTGCTTATCCTCCACTCTGGTTGACTTAGTTATCAAATCGTGTTTGTCGACTCCCAATTTCATCTTACGGAGCATGCCATTGGCCAATTTCTCCAGAAGTTGATTGGCTGACTCGACAAAGCCATGTATACTCTTCTCTTTCTTCACGTGGGTTGGCTCTATTCTGTCACAGACCGCCCTTTCCTCTGCATCACATACTGGCATTTGACCGTCAGACACAGGTGACAAGTCACCAAAGCTAGAAGACGATGACTGCTCTGATATGTCAAGGATACCTTTACCTGTACTACCCAGCCCAGAATCTGCTCTAAGTATGGTGAAGCCTGAAAATTAAAAATACACACTTTAATGCAAACTCTGCTAAAAATTCTAATTGATGGCCATGCAACGCTGCAGCCACACAAACCCTGGTATCAGTAGCTTCAAGTTAGATATTCCTACAGTGAAACTTGTTTAATTCGGCCTCGGATATTTAAAAATACTGGTTAATTCATAGCATTATCCTTGGTCCCTGCTATTATTAATGATCACAGTCACAGCTAATTTGAACTTGACACGCACAAATCGAACTAAAGACCAACAGGAGGAGGCAACTCTTCCCATAGACTGTTTTGAAAGGCACTTATTTGTTGCGGATATGAAATTTGTCTTGACTTTTATCAAAACCAATTGGCTTTAAATCAGGTTAGTGATTTGTAGCGACTCAAGTAAAAATTGAATTAACCTTCAGCAATAATTTTGTTGAATAATCTCTTAATTGCTTTAGTAATTTTCCTAAAAATCGTAGACAAAGAGAGCTAGTCAAGTCATTCATATAAAATCTTGTAACAAAATTAACAAATTATGGGCAAATCAGGCCAAAAATATTGTTAAAACACTTCTCATTCTCATTGAATTAGAAAATGCACTCCTAGCAGAGTTATTGCTAAAAGAGAAGGCCTTCCCATGTCATCCGTGTCAATATGGCTCACAAATAGCCCTATTTCAGGGCCCTCATTGCGGGTGGGTCGGCATAGGAAAATAAATTTTCCTTTCCTATGCCAACTCATCTGCAATGAGGGCCCTGAAATAGGGCTAGTTCAAAATCAGGGAGGTTTTATCGAATTTTGGTGACAGTAGCAAAAAGGGCAGACAAATAAATCGAGTGCCAATCAAAGAGGCAGTAAATGGACCCTAATTCACTACAAGTCAGAAATGTTAATGTCCCACAATTGCATACCGAGCCAATACGCACAGCTTGGTAATCAAAGAATTGTTGGGGAATTTGGCAGTGTCTTCTGAAGTTGTGTCTGATTGAAAAAACGACAAATTCAAGACCATTTTAAGAATAATATAAAAAGTGTGACAAGTATAATATGGATGAGACCGGCTTGTTATATAAAATTATTCCGAGCTCAATACAGAATTTTAAAGGTCAGAAATGTGAAGGTGGCAAACAAAGCAAAGCAGACTTCCTTATTTGTCCACTTTATGCTTCTGAATACTACTGCAATGTAAATTATGTACTGCTTCATGAAAATACATTACCAAATATATACATTTACAAATAAACCAGCAATGTAACATTTTACTTGATACCAATTAAAAAAAATATACAATCACAATAAGTGCTGTGCTGGAACAAGGAACGTTTCATGTTCCGTTTCGTCAATCGTGTTCCGAGGAACAAGGAACATGTTGGCCATACCCAAGGAGCAGTGTAGTCAATATTTTATAACAATTATTATATATTTAGCAATTAAAAATAATTTGTCATGTTCGATAATAAATACAATGTTATAATAAAAGCAAATTTTTCTCACCAGTATGTATATTACTTTTCCGTGAACTAGTTGCCATAATTTACCTCAATATCATCATCATGATCTAAATAATTATCTAAAAGTGCGAGTGTTCCATTCCGGTGAACATTTGATTATTGTGTTCCGTTCCAAAACGTTCCGTTCCGAACAAAACCTGTTCCGGCACAGCACAATATTTACAAATCAGCGAGTAATCTGTTAACCCAACAAAATCAAGTGGTCATTTTAATTCAAACTCATTCTTAATTCAAACCAAACTTGTCGGTCCCTTGGAGTTTGAATTCAGCAAGTTCCACTGTATTTCATAGTCTAAGAGTAAGAGCTAGTACCGGTACTGAATATTTTGTTGTCACAATTTTAGTAAAGTGGAACCTTCCTTACTTCCACTTTAGACAGAATCTAAAGCCTATTAGATTTACCTGTATCAAGGCTCAACACTCTTTGCGCTTTCAACTTTCTATTGGAAGTTATGATATCTTTTGCCCACAACCCCTACAACATTGTAGTATAAAATTATTATACATTGTAAATTACATAGCGTGATCTGCGACTGTCTATAGCTCTATACCACACATTGCAAAGGCGAAGTTCAGGATTACAATCTATTGACTAATAGTACTGTATGTAACAAAATTGCCTGCGAAAAATCATACTAAGACTACTTACTGAATTAAGAACTACGACTTACTTACCTACTTACTTACTGAAAGATTGTGTTGTATAATTGTACATGTATAATTGTACATGTTTGTATAATTGTACATGTATAATTGTACATGTATAATTGTACATGTATAATTGTACATGTATAATTGTACATGTATAATTGTATTTGTATTTCATGTTTTCGAAAACTTCATCCTAGAATATTAACAATACAATTATTTTGATAAGCTAGGAATAAAGTATAAAAAAAAGTATAAAAAGGCCCCTTGGTTTAAAATTATTGATTAGAAATACACATATTACTAGTATTATAAGTAGTTAAGGACTGATAAGTTTAGTAAATTCTATTTAAAATCGCCATTTAGTTATTTATGACAATTATAGTATTCATGCAGCTGGAATTTCAATTAGAACAAACAGTACTCAATGGTCCTAAAATCCTCAACATGATTGAACGATTGATCGATCGGACACGATTGAATTTGAAGCTAACATTAACAGTCGTATTAATGTACTCAAGCTCAACAGCAGTAACTCGGTACACTTACCTTTCCCCCCAGAGCATTGTAGTTGACATCGTTGACAGAGGTAGCATTTCTCAAATCGTCTTTCCAGTCACAGATGGCAGCAAAGGTGCCATTGACCACCCTGGGGTTGTCAGACACATTGCTAAGCAACAAGCTCATGTCCCACTCCCTCTCTTGGTGAGACCAAGTAAATCTCCGCGCTACCTTAGATCTCCTCCCTACAAAGCAACCACTACTAGTGTACATGTCTGTTGATACCATGGCAGAACAATAATGGTGAACCATCATCCTTATCTGGTACACAATATTTTATTGTTAAACATAAATACTGAACTTGTTGATGAATGGTCAATGATTACGGCAATGGTAAAAGAGAAACATCATTTCAAATTTTCTTCCTCTTTGGCAAGTGTAATTTTCCACATTCACAACCCTAACTCAATACATCAGTTCTGACAATACATCCTGCAATTTTAACAATTATATATTAATGTTCTTTCAAGAATAATTTGTAATATTGGTGTGTGTAAACTTCTTTACTGTCAGTGACACTGGTGAGTGTTGTCTGCAGATCTGCCTTGCTTTCCTCCTTAATCAGCTTCTCTGCCGCCATCTGTATGATCTTCCAGTCTGTATGCAAATCCTCTTCTGTAGTTCTGGTCGATGTTATTGTAAATCTAGCAAATTGAAATTAATTTTCACTTAACACAGAAAATGTCAAAATCGTTGATGGTTAAGCCGGGAGGGCCAATTTTGTGTTTTTAAACAGCTTTCGTCTCTCGAACTAGTTTCAATCTTTCAGCGTACTTAGAATTACAGTGTCAAGAAATCTCATTGAAATTGAACGCGCTACCACCATCTAAAGCACTTGAAGATTTCTCGCCTTATAATAGAAGGTTAAAAGTTTCAATTCGGGGAAGATTTTAATTAAAAATAGGTATACTAGAAGCAATGTATTTAGAATTTATTAAAAATAAATTTAAAACTTATATTGTGACAGAAATTCCATCTAACACCATCAAAGTTATCAAACTACTGTACTGTAGTTTTACTCAGTACTTAGTTTTATAACTCTGTTGATGGCAGATGGAATTTCTGTCAAAAGAAGAGTTAAATTTGTCAGTCATCATCAATCATCAGTCATCTGAGGATGTAACGTCAGGGTGGTATAGCACTCCACTCTGGACTTGCTGCAATCGCCCAAGTTATCTGTAAAGATGTGAGTTGATGGATTGTTTATAACCTGGAAATTTTCCATCTTTTCATGTCGGCATATAATTTTGTGCAGCACTGAGCAGTGGATTTTCCATGACCAGCTGGTAGAGCACTTTGCTGGCCAGCAATTATTAATTATTATTATTCTTATCGGAGGTAGTATATCACGTCATCTAACTGACAATGCGAGTCTTTAACCCATAACTGATCCTGAAAACAATTCAGATTGCCAGAATCCAGCCACATGTACTATTATTTGGGAGCAGAAGTGGAATTTTGGTAAATTGTTAGAATTACATTTTTCCCACAACGTCACAAAGATCTCACTGCGATCCGCAGGGAGATCTTTCCAAGGTTGTCTCATTAGTGTTGTTATTATTATTATTATTATTGTCATTGTTATTGTTGTTATTGTTATTATCATCATTATCATTATTATCACTATTATTATAACCTGATAACGTAGATGTTCTTAAGCAAAGCTGGCACCATGTGAACTCTGCCTTCTCTATTCAGATCCTTTAGCAGTCTCTCTGTTCTCATGTTGTCTCCCTTCAGCCTGAACACAATCAAACCGAGATGCCTCTTTGCAGGTATTTCAAACCTATCATCAAGTTTGACCAGATCTTCAAAGTACTTCCCCAGCTGGACACTCTGTAAATAAAAGTACTCTATATATTACCGAAATCAACTCTCTCCCTAATATAACACAAGTAACATTAGTCAAAGCTCAAGGTTACTACCATTAGCTGCTGTCATTAGACTAAGGAAAATCCAAAGATATTAGAGAGTTTCAGCACGGACTCATCAGCTCGATGTCGTCGGTGGCGAACAACGGGGTGTTCAGAGGACGACATCGAGCTGATAACTCCGTGCTCAGACTCTAATATGACCTTTGCTTTCTTTTGTGGGGAGTTACCTACTCTCTAACCAAAACAATGTTAGAGCGCATAAGAGTTTCTCTTTATCAAATGAATAAGAGTTCTATGCACAGTAGTTCATACTTTCTTTGGATAGAATTTTACGGCTCTGCGCCCTAATTTTCTACTGTGTATTGGGTCTTCAGAGGATCTTCATCACTAATTTCTTCCTTATTCACCAAAGTTTATTTCTATAAAATTATCAGTGATGCTCACTTTCTATGATGATGCAAGAACAACAACAAAGAAACCATTTTAGTAAACTATGCCCATAGTAGTCCACTCAAGGAGTTTTATTCCCCTCCCAGGAGTAGAAACTTCATCGCGAGGCTGAAAAAGTGCACCTCTACCATGGGTTGCTCAACATTGGGACCAATAGCCAATGATGAATAGCCTAAGAATCTCATACAACCATAGCATAAACAGCGTGCGGTTCCCACATGCAGCCGGCGATAGCACTTAATAAATAAATCATTGAAAGAATGGAGTTGTCTTCA
>JAOQGN010064598.1:0-12471 GCA_027564295.1 Himantozoum antarcticum
CCCCCCCCGTCCCTTTTGTATGTACCTCCCTTCCCTCTCTAGGACGATTTATCCCAATTAGAGATGGTAGACTGCAACAGCCGGCCCTATCTGCCTTCCCTTATATTGAATGGGCTCCGTGATAGTCTTTCTCCCTTTGTTCCAGAGGGGGGATAAATTATTACAATACAATCTCAAAACAACATTCCTAGCAAGACTGGTAATAACACCATTGCTTTATCCTCTGTAACTTTTATCTTACTTACTGCTTTATAGATCCCGTTGATTCTCGCTTTATTAGTAGCTGACAGATTATTACAGAACATAGCTATATGTAAACAGCAAAATTGACTCTTTTTAAAATTGACAAAATTTTAAACAACATGTTTAAAAATTTGTTCTCGACCTTAAGGGCTCTGAACCGTTTGATGATATATAAGTGTTTGATGACATCTAGCTTTCATTGTTACCATGTCAATATGGGAATTGAACTTTAAGTCATCATCAATATGTGCAACAAGATACTTCACACTATGAGACCATTTCAGCACACCATTGTTAACCATAACATCAGTCACAAATGGTGGTTTTCTACAGCTGGTAAAAAGCAATTCACTACTTTTCAAAGCATTTAAAATCAGATCATAATCTTTGCAAAGTGTTACTATACCGGAGACCACAGAGAAATAAAAATTATCGTTGCTGTTGATATTGCATAGCCATGATAAAACAGTACCATCGGCATATCTGATAACCTCAAATAGCTCAGATCTAGATGTAACAATGCTAGTGTAAATACAGAACAGTAAAGTACTAAGTGCCATGCCTTGGGCGTACCCGCAATGGTGGTGATTGGATCAGGAAGTTCCTTATACATTTTATGCTTTCTTCCTTTAATTAGCAAACTAGATAGCCAATTTTGGACATTAAGATCAAGATGTTCTAACTGATTAAATAAAAGTTGGACATTAATGGTATTGAAAGCTGATGCGAAGTCCAGGAATAAAACTCTAACATAGTTGATAGCTGATGCATCTATATGAGTTGCAACATTAGATAAAATACACATAATTGCATGAAAAGTTGACTTAGATGGCTGGTATGCATTTGTAGTTTGTCTAATGGAATACATTTCATAATGTATTTATACACAATTTTTTCCAGAGTTTTCCCAATCCAGCTAGTGATTGCTATAATAGGTTTTCGTTTGTTCATGGAGAGGAAAGCCTAGTTTTCGGAATAGGCTTGATTACTGCCATTTTCCATAGCACTCGAGTTGTCACACTATTAATGGATGAGTTAAAAAATGTTGTAAAAATAGGAGCGAGTTGCTCAGAGCAGAGCCTAATACTCTAGGAACAACTCTTTCAGGTCTATGATAACAAGGGCCAGTTAAGCTGGTCCCACGGAGAGTTTAAAAACATGTCTAAAGCATCTACATGTGTAAGTTGGTTCAATAATCGGTTAAGTAGATGCACATGAATACAAGACAACCCGACTAACAACGAGCTAACTCGAGTTAACAAAATAATGGAGGTCAGGTGAGTTTGTTTTGATTGACTACTTACATGCACTTCATGAGAAGGTACATATACGCATATGCAACTAAATATATTTTGTTATATTTTAATGTGATTTGACAAGTCTGTTGTCATTGATGTGACTCCTAATGTGAGTAATTTGTTATAACTGTACATGAACCATTTTTACAACAAAAAAAAGAAAATGTATTCCGATGGAGCCAAAATCCAACAAATAGTCACCTCTCATATCAATATGATCTGGAACAATATAAATTTACTAATAGAAGTAACTTAAGGCAAATAAACTAGTGCCACATGTTGTTGTTCCGTTTCTGATAGGCAGAAATTTAGCGTTGAGACTGGAGGGTGCTCAACTGTTGTCAAACGACATTCTAGTTTACCATTTCAGAAGACATATGCAGACACTCTCTGTGTGCAATGATATGACAAATGTCGATCAAGTCTAATATGTTATTCATTATCAGGAATAGCAACTCCTTATCTAACGTTTGAAAATTTGCTCGGGTTGACTGCGACATAATCTAAAAATCTTGTAAATGCTGTAAATTGCAAATAAACTTGGAAGTTACTGATTATTTAAATCATGAATACTCCAAGTTAACAATTTTATTAGCCTGAGAAAATATATAAATATGAACATATATAAATAAATAACTATGATAATGGTGGATATGACAGTCTCCGTAGTAACTAAATATCTAAGTTTGTAATCCACAAAAAAACATTCGCATCATTATTGGGGATGCAGAATTGATGTTATATAACTATATCGCTTATCCGCCCCACAAATATGCCATGGAATGTATTGGGTGCAATTGGTAGAGATGCAGTACAACCAGAGCAGTTGTTATAATAAACAATGTATGTAAACATCTAAGTTTGGAGCCTATGCATTATAGTGATACATAGTAATATCCATTGCACCAGGTCATTTGGGAAGGCAGTACGAGGAGGGGGATCTGTCTAACACAGGGCACAGTCTGAATTTCTCAAACTGTAGCATGTTTTATTTTACAGACAAAATAGGCATTATTTAACTGTTGACCATCAGAGTTTACAACAACATATGCTGTGACATTCAGGCTGGAACTTAAAAGATTAAAATAAAGCTAAATAATGATTATTTAATAGTACATGATGATGAAAATGGTGGAGACACTGTACATGAAATTGTCTTCGCAATGTAAACATAAATATGAAAATACTCTAATATTTCCTATATAGATACATGTACTTCCTCTGTTACAGCTTCCCATGATAACTATTTTAGCTAGAGCCATAAGTCGAAATATTGAATATACTATAATACCATGAGTTATCAACTCACACTGGGAGCCTAACTCAAAAATAACAGGCAGCTTGAGTTTTCTTTCCACTGTGAGAGAACAACTACAAACAATATTGAAAATAGCTGAAGCTATCAACTCCCTATGGGGGCAAAACTCCTGATATACATGTATAATATATCAGGAGTTATCAGCTCACTGTGTGAGTATCAACTCCAACTATTGAGTAACAAGAGTTATCAACCCACAGTGGTTACACAATTATAAATATTGAATATAATAAAAGTTATCAACCCACTGTGAGGGCACAACTGCTACATACAAACCATCCCATTTATACATCTCATTACTCATGCTTCGTAAAATTACAATTATCAAACAGTTAAATTATTCAATCTTTAGAAATCTGAAATGTTTACTTTGTATCAGCTTAGAAAGGCCTATTAGGTTCATATCCAACCTGTTCCACCTGATGAGAGAAGTCCTTATAGTTGGTGTAGTCTCTGGGTCTAATCAAGTAATGAATACTTAGGGGGAGGAGAGAGAGAGCCCCTAGTAACTGTACACTACCTGCTAGGTACATACCAGCAGATAAGTTTACTTGCACTTGTAAATAAGCTGTATTAAAATAGAACATAGAACTATAAATATTCATAAGTTAAATTTGATTGATTGAGTACAACGCAATGCAGACTGTTTTGATAGGGAAACAATTCCATTGCCTAACTTGGTACCATGAAATTCTTGCATTTCCTTAAATTAATGGCTGTACACGTAATAATGATAATACCAAATTGTTCTCTTATATACCAGTTAGCGTTACTATTTGATGAAGCCTCTGGACAGTGGAGTTGTTAACGAAGCAGTAGGTACTAACTTTTATAATTAATATCAGGGATGTTTTATCGCATGCAG
Source organism: Himantozoum antarcticum (assembly GCA_027564295.1). Classification (NCBI taxonomy): domain Eukaryota; kingdom Metazoa; phylum Bryozoa; class Gymnolaemata; order Cheilostomatida; family Bugulidae; genus Himantozoum; species Himantozoum antarcticum. The sequence continues at coordinate 3,725 of JAOQGN010064598.1, forward strand.
ATACTTATATCAATACATGTAGTATGTCATAGCTCACCGAATGCTCTCCGCAAACAATTTACTAATATTAGTAATGACTCTATACTAGAATATAATTAGCTATAAATCATTGCACTACACTCGAATGAAACTGGCAACCAATATATTGATATGCTGTTGCCCTAGCTTGGTCATCACTGAATCTTAGCCCCCTAACTCATTATGCCCTAAGCCCCTAAGCCACTCATAGCTGCCGGAGAGTCATATTTTTTATTAAATTTCTAATTTTGTTTTGAAGATTTCTAACTTTGGACCATGGAATTTCTACAAGCACGGTCAATATATCGTTTTGGAGAGAATTCTCCGGGCTATCAATTAAAACCGATTTAAATAATTAATACCATTCACAACTTATGGCAAAAGTCAAACTATCTAACAGGAAAAAATGCAGGGGTAACGATTTCCCAACAGTCCAGGAGCTAATATGGGTTAAGCTACCTGAGGATACAGCTTACTCTACTTACATGATATGAAAGGGAAGACAATTCCTCCAATGCCTTCTACCAGGCTGACTAACATGAACATGTAAACTGCTAGTGCTGGGGCAGTGACCTCCATTCCTGCTCCAAATGTGGAGGCGATGTATAGAGATTTAAAGAATCCTGACACTACCATAAGTATGTAAAACTGAACTACAAGAGACAGATGTAGTAAAGCTGTATATCGTGTATATCGTGAGCTGTAGTAAAGCTGTAAAGTGTATATCGTGAGCTGAATATGTTTTTGTGGCAAGATGATATACAGAAATATAGCAAACGCAGATTATGAGGTGGACAAGTGAACTAGCACGGCCGATTGACGCTGGCAAAGTTGTGTGATCGAATCCCATGGTAGTTCACTAATTTTCTATGTAGCCGAAATCTGGTCTGGTGTTTGTGATAGGCAAGCGCTTAATGCAATGTAGGGTTATATAAACCGATTTGAGGTTGAAAGGCTGGAGATAGCTGAAGTGCAATAGTACCATGTGACCAGGGGGTATTTACGTATACCACTGCTTGGAGGCTCGGCTTAACAGTTGCATTAAGTGGCATATAAGCAAATATTATTATAAATTATATTGTTATTATATGCATATAGCAAGGACAAATATAAATGACAATGAACATATTTATTCTGCTGAATGAAGAATGAATTACTGCTTTAAGAGGCGTATCTACATTTATACTGGGTTTATTCTATTTAGGAGAGTGTTTTGAGGAGGGAGTGTTTTGAGGAGGGAGTGGTTTGAGGAGGGAGTGGTTTGAGGAGGGAGTGGTTTGAGGAGGAAGTGGCATCAACCATTATTATATAAAGGGGTGGCCAAGTATTCAGAGTAGCTTTTTGTAACACAGTAGGAAACAACTCAATGATGATAAATCATCCAACAAAATTAAATTATAAGATTATGAAGTTTAAAATATTATTGGTATATAACGCATGTTAATTTTACTATGAATGATTTCTATAAATATACATTGACGCCCCTTTACATAGTAATGGTTTTTATCGCTGGCTCCTCAAAACACTTCTACGCAATGGAATCCGAGTGATAGAAACTTCAATTTCTAAAATAGCTCCTCTGCTGTGATGGTTAACGTTATGAGTTAGCATTACATTGAACTTATGACGAGAGAGTATGGCACTCACCTACTGAAGGACTGGCTAGGAACAGGAAGGTGACAACAGCTGACCCAACAATGGCTGCCACGTACATGAATGATGGACTGAACGTAACAAATCTAGTAACTATGAGATACAGTATTCCTGTGATCAGCTGAGATATTCCTAATATAGTCAAACCTGAAAATAATATAAACACTAACATTACTAGCCCAAGGATGACCCTCTATTAAGCACATGTAATCACAGCGCTACACAGAGAACACTACCACAATACACCAGTACATCATAAAGATAATAATAATATGTAACACTTAAATAATATTAACAATAACAATATAATAATAAAAATAATAATAATAATAATACTAACAATAACAATAACAATAACAATAACAATAACAATAACAATAATAATAATAATAATAATAATATCGTGCTCTACAGGCATATTATTTTAAGTGGTAGCCTATAGCTGAGTTAATTCTAGTTGAGCTTCCTGTGATATGCTATTATTGTTAATTTGATTGGCGAGTAGGAAAAGTCTACTACGGCACAAGAACTTCCAAGTCATCATTGAAGCCTGAACCCATGTCTTTGCAGGTAGATTATGTCATAGCTGGACGACCAAGATGAGAACTGTGCGATACCAACTCTGCCACTTAGTTCAATGTGACAATATTGTTTAGAGAGTAGTCAATGATTTTGGCCACACAGAGATCAGGTATTCTCTTCTCAAGGATTTTTTCCTGGCAATGTAACTTCACAAGCCAATGACACCAGTTTAAACATTTTCATTTACTATGTATGATTGTAATAAAACATAGTTTTAGTTCCAGGGTATTGAATAATTTTACTGTACCATGTATTATGTAAGTTGAACTTAGCTCAGAGTCCACTTCTGATACTGACCGAAAGACATAGTGATCTATGTGATCATATCAGAGTGATCTTAACTAGTGGTTAATAACCAGAGGAGTCTTTGTATAACTTGTTGCCCGTCTATTTCAATGTTTGATATCTTTAACGTGTATTCCATTTTGTGTTACTGCTGTACATACTTATGCTCTCTATTTAATAAGTCTCCTAAGCTTGAAGCTTGTGTGAGCAGCGGAAGCTGGGTGTGAAGTACATGTAGAGTGCTCACCTTTCACAACAGGATGTATTGGGTGGGATTCTAACCTAGAACCTTGTGGGCCATGAGCAACAAATCGAGCCGCTGAGTCATCCCGTCATCCAAATATAATATTGAACTTTGAAAGACATTTGTCTTTGAAAAGGAAATCGACTGCTACATTTAATATAACGAAATAATATAATTATAATATAACTGTATTATTGTATTAAAATTAGTTCTGTCCTGGCTGGTTTATGGCTTACCTAATACAAATTGTTCATTAGTAAAGTGTAGTTGCATCATGCAGTAATCTCCAATGTTACTGTTATATGCTATATAGCCACCAGTAGTGATAAACGATGTTACTAAGAAGTTCACCGCCTACAATCAAAGATAGAATAGAATTGCTAAGATTTGAGAAATATTGGTTATTAGCTAAATTAAGAACTTTCAGTTACTGATTTGGTAGAACAGCCACATATTTTGAATTTGTCTATCAATTCATGGTATGCTTAGTCTAGTCTGATGGTATTTGGCTGTACTGCATCATTGGGGCAAAGCTAATTAGAAGAGAGAAATTTACTTAAATTTAATGAAAATTAATAAATAAATTAATATTAATCATTAATTTATTAATATTATTGATTAATATTGCAATTAAATAAATTAATAATATTTAATAATTAATAATAATTAAATAATATAACTAAATTACCCAAATTGAGCAGCTCACGGACAGGAAAAATTCATCCTTCGCTAAATTTAGAACTTTTAGTGTGATATTTGGTAGTACAATACAGCCACATGATTTGAATGTATCCATCAATTTGTGATGCACACTATGTATTCTGACGATTTTGCTTTTCATTTAATCGAAATCAGCAGATTTGAAATTGAAGTTTTCATAAATTTAATAGATTTTAGACCTAAAGTAAACGATTTCTGAAAGTTTGTAGTGATGCTGGACATTATTGTAAACTTTGAGAAACCGTTCGCTTTATGTCTATTGATTAATGTCTGCATTTTAGCTCTTACCGTTTTGGTTTTGAAGACTTGTTTTATAGACTGTTTAGTTAGAGCAGAATCATCCAGTAGATTAGCTATACTAAGCCCTCTAGTACTCTTTACCACATCGTATATTGTTTGGAGTTTCTCTGTGGAATCTATAGATTTGGTGTCGGTATCGTTCGAGCTGTTCTGAGACGTTTCATCTGAGGAGATCATATGTATGCTGGAGGTATCATCTGTAGGTGTAGACTCAATCCCTCCATTCTAGATACAGTACATTATATTATATAATATTAGCTTCATACACAACAGTTTGAGTGGTCGAGTGGGTAGCACACTTGTCACTGTCGTGTTGTAGCAATGATGCAAGTCAACTGGAAAGACGAGGGTTCAATTCTTAGTTACGACTGGGAGGTTTGGTCCCATAGAAAATGTTTCCTCCATGTCAATCAAACTGCCAATAAATATCACACAATTTCCAGTGGGTTTCCCTCGACTAGCTAATGGTGCTATTGGATTATTTCTTAAAATGATGCACCCGGCAGGCATGGTATAATAATTATTATTTTAGATGGGAGACTTGAAGAAGCAATTAATACTCACAACAGTCTTGGTAAGCCTAATAGCGTCAGCATTAGTTGTGTCTTATTACAATGGTTTATGGAAAACCTTTCTACATTTGAGTATCAGTAGGTATAATCGGATTGGAACTTTGTGCTGTTCTTTAATTTTGACTGGTCGCTATTATCTTCATTTGCATGTCTGCGCGCTTTCATTTTTACAGGTTTAAACAGTTACCAATTTCACTTGCCAACTTATGCTTGGTCCTCAGAATATAAAATATTTGAACATACATTTGATATGTCAAATACGTAAATGAACTTTGTAAAAACAAAGCACAATTTAATTGCTTCATCTACATCCTTACTAGACTTGTAAGGAAGTGTGTACTCAAAGCATGAGTAGTCTTATTTATCTGAAAATACAAAGACAGGTTGCCAAGGTCGTTAATTATAAATGCCATAATTATGTTGATGGCTGTACTTGGGGTAACAGGTCGGGATTGATTGAGATAGGAATTTTTAATGACCTTGATAGCCTGTGTTTTAGGAAACGGCTAAGCAGTAACTGACTATATATAGTAAGTCAGGCTATAAGCTTATAGTAAGTAAAGTAGTAAGGCTATATAGAGCCTTACTTCAAATTCTTCATAGGAACGTAGTGTAGAATCAGGCTGAGAACTCTGGCTATCTACTTCCATGACTAGTTTTGATAAGGAAACTTTGTTCATTTGTTCGATCTTTGTTGCGCAATCTACTGACAGTCCCATAGCCTTTTGTTTATCACAGCCACTTTGCTTGTGAACTGCACTCTTTTCTTCCTCTCCAAACTGTTGATAAGTTCCCCCTATTTCCTCTCCAGGTAGTTCCGTAGTAAATGGCAGGTTATAAACACCTTGCTTGTTGCCTGAAATCATGATCAACTAGTATAGCCTGTGTGTTGACAATGCAAAGGCTGTGTCTCCATTTGTGAAGGAAATAGAGTGCTACAAGAATGCTCTCTACTTCATGATATACTCAACTCTATTTGCATAGTAAAGTGAGGAACATTGATGCTGTGATCGCCACAACCCAGTACAGGAATTGTTTGTCAGTTCCTCCAAGATCCAAAATAAGCTAACTATGCACAGCGAGAAATGTTTGTTTCCATGCTTCTATTGTTGTACTATCAGAAACAAGAATCAGAATTGTGCTCAGGAATCAAAACATAAATTTAAGCTGGCAGGTATTTAGTGATATGTGAATCTATTGAATCTAAGCAGTTCAATGCTCCTAACTGTACTCAAATTGCTATTCTCATTAGAAATAAAAGTATCGTCACAAACTACTGCAAACATACTTTTTATTTTAAGTGTGATCCTGTTTACTAGGCTAGCTTTTCTTTTTGTGGCTGTTCTATCGCCAACATCCTGTGGACTACTTGGCAGAAACAGGATTCCAGCCACAACATTGACTGACATGGCAGCTGAGCATATCAGGAAGGTGTACTTGAATCCAAGAGATTCCATCGCTCGTCCTGTATTGAACATAGAATTTATTGACATGAATGACTAACTGATGCAAGGATAGATAGTGTACAACTAATCTATGTAAAATAATTTGAAATACACGATTATTGAAAGATTTGCATTTTAGCTTGCTAACCCAAACTTGCTAACCTACCCTTGCTAACCTACCCTTGCTAACCAACCATTGCCAACCTACCCTTGCTAACACATACATGAATTACAAACAATTTTCCACTTTGAGACTATAGAAAGAAAATAGTTCAACTATTGCATTGCATGACATGGACAATATTGTGTCAGATAATACATTCTTTTTGACCCTGCTATATCAGTATTCTACATAACAATTGAAATCCCTGCTGCATTTACATGCACCAACTAAGAATGTAGGAGTTTGCTTATATACCACTTCATACTATTCTCTAAACCATATTTTCAAGCGGGTGGACTTTTCACTTGTACTTTTCTTTATTAGAACAGATGTGGTATTGTGATATTGGTGCAACACTTGAAGCATATTTTAGGTCTTGATCGGAACAGATCCAGCAAATACAGGTTAGAATCATGCAAAAGGTCTGCTTTAAGCCAGAAAGTGACAGCTGGGTCTCGAATCTCCCACATGTTGCTTGTACTAGGTATGTGTGAATTCACCTAGATTTCATTTGACCTCTCCAAAAATAATGAACAGAGATGTTTCTAATAAATATTCAATGCAATTTCTAACTTTAGCTCAATATGAAAGTGTGACATAAACATGGTTGTCAATGGTGGTGTTCTATTTAATACATACCTACAATTTGTGGTGTAGCCATAACACCAATATTCTGACACACAGTAATAGCAGCAAATGGAGCCAATTGTGTTCCTGGGAAGTATTTTGACAGCACAGAATAAGTGGCTGCTGCCAGAAATGCTGCACCAAGACCTAAATGGAGAATATGACATAAAATATTTATAACTAGCTTAACAAAATCAGCAATGTTGTGGAATCAACATTATTTATTAAAAAACAGAGCACATGGACAAAGCATTCATTTAGATGCATCATGCATTTCATGTGCAGTTACATTTCAGCGTACAAGAAATGGGTATACAAAATGGCTAATGTTGTTCATTAGTATTGGAACTAAGAGCTCTTATTGTCACTGGCAATATTATTTACAAGCTATGCCATTAAATGATTGATTGATAAATTGACTTATCAATATATGTTTCAATGTACAATTTATTTTCATCGATTAGTTCAGTTTGTGAATATGTACATTATTTTAGCGCACAATTTGTGCATTCATTCTTCAGTGACAAATTTGTGTAAAGTTAAATTATAATTTTAGTGAATTGGTAAAGTATTTTTTTAGTTCAGTTTCAACGCTTACGCATGATTCTTTAAATCATATTAAGCCTTTTACAAATGAACCTCACTACTATTATTATTATTATTATGAATATTATTATTATGATTATTATTATTATTATTATTATCAATCTTATTGTTTTGCGAATCAATTTTATCATTATTAGTATGGAGAACTATTTGTATATAGCATCATCCTTACAACAGTATACATGCTCAAAGTTAGATAATATTTATGTGAAAGTATAATAGGAAAAATAGATGCATACTATAATTATACTGTAAGGTAAATGACGTTTCTGATTTAAGGCGCGTTCGGATTCTGCTGTGACACTTCAATGTGTTATGCCACACAGCTCAAAGTTATGTCTTTACAACTGTTACCACAGAATCTGAATGCACCTTTGGAATATTTACTAAGTCTATTTGTATCTAGTGACATGTACAATATGCCTTAATATGTCAGCCCCGATCACATCTGAGGCCATCTCGCAACTCAAAAACTAATAGATATTTCTCAAAATGTTTTTCAACTACATATTGCCCATTCCATCAGAAAGGGAGCTATTTCCATCATCATAGCTGTGATGTATTCCTGTTATGAAATATCGGTGACGAAGATCTTCAAAATCATATAGCATTACATTGGGAATTCAGGTAGTTGACACTGGAAGTGATTGCATTGAATAAACGAATAATGCGTTGGCATAAATTCATTTTTACTGGCGAATTCACTTTATTCACTTCTGGTGTCAAACTCAATTGAACTCAATATATTATTCTGTGAGTTTTGGGGACTTTCATCAGCAATATCTCATGACTGGGATGCAACACCGCCATGAATTTGTGTGTGTGTGTGTTCTTGTGATAGTATGAACAACTGATAGTTGAAAGGGCAAAAATAGCCAAAGATGTGGATGGAGCTCACAAAAGGCTAATTAATACGCCGCGGCAGCGCAAAGTGATGTTTACATAATTTAGCATTATATATTGCAGCAGTTAAGTGCATGTAGCTGGGTTATTGTAGCGGGTCACCAGGTAAAGCATAAAACCCCTAAAATATTAATTTATGAAGAGTTACCCAACAGTTTTGTGATAAGTGGATTATCAAGGCAATTTTCAACCTATACTAATTACATGTAGATCTCCTGCCATGTTCATACATTTAATGTTACTTTATAACTGCTATAATAACCACAATTGCCAGATATTTTCCCATGTAAAGATATTTCGCATATCTAATGCAACCATTGTTAGGGACTCATGAATGATTGTACTTTGACCATTAAACTCTTGTCTTTGAAGTTTACACCAGAAAACGTGTTGCATTCCAGTCATGAGATATTGCTGATGAAAGTCCCCAAATTATAAGTTTTCATGACATACATGCAATTATTCTCTTTATTGTGTCATTATCTCATAAAACTTAGCCTGCCTCCCAGGTTATCCAACGATTGAAGAATAGGGCTTATCGATCAATGACCCACTTATAGTTGTATTAGACAAAGTACCTGTAGCTCCCCCATTAGCCAGTAATCCCTGCCATGCTTCATTTGTGAATG
>JAOQGN010064819.1:0-12468 GCA_027564295.1 Himantozoum antarcticum
GAGGTGTCTTGTGTACTTGTATCCATTATTGCTACAGTAGGCCATTAATGCTACAAGTTGCAGCACAGCAGTGAAAGATAGTGAAGTTTGTATAAATCCATTTCAGTATCAAATATGAGACGTCACAGTTATAAATAAATACGTGCTGGCTATATTGCTTTGGCTATACCTGAATATCCAGATGCAGATTCTTGCACAATACTTCGATTTCAAACTTGAGGTTTAGTTTGAGATCAGGTTGTTGATGTAGCTCACTCAAGACATTTAATATGCCTAGGGTCCAAGGGTTGGGAGGCCTGAAGATACGACTCTTCTCACATGACTCGAGAACTTTGGCTACAAACGGTACCACATACAACAACTCTTCTGAGCCCTTACTGTTAGCCTCATAGAGCAATGCCTTCAAATCCAAGTCCTACAAGTAAGAACCACAGAGAAGATAGTTGCGATATCCATCATGGCTAATGGCTATACATATCGTGTACAACATACATACATAAATATGTTAGTCACATAAGGATTTAAGTTAATACATGTATATTCAACAGCGATTAACGTAAAAATCCACGTAGCTGCCAACCAATAAAATCAATCACTAGTCATGAGTAATGCAGCTGAAATGAAAGATAGCACAGCAGGCACATTTTGAGAGTCATCTGCCGAGAGGTAACTTAAACGCATAGAGATAGCAATTAGCTTACCAACCGTTTAGTAACATAGCTAAAATATAATTTACTTCATCATTGTACCAAAGTCATTGCCAATCTGAAAACCCAATTGTTCGATTTGATTTATGTGGTACTTCACTAGCTGAGCTAGTGGAGGGGCACCCACCTGGCCTCCGCTATTTAACCTGCCGATCTATACACAGGGAGCAACCTTACACTTAGGTGCAATAGTGACCATTTTCAGCTTAGCTGGGTTCTAGATTGTGAATAGGGTTTTGGGTTTGGAGCGTGAACACACTTTTTTTGGAGAAGACAACTTATCCACCTACATTATTTTCTTAATCACGGGCTATCTCAAAAATAGCCAGTCCTGCACCTGCCCCAAAAAATTGGGTTAAGAATTCTTGCCAAAGGATTCTTAGCCGAGAAATATTCTTTGACCGCAGCAGGAATTGAACTAAGGCTTCATGATTGAGTTGCCAAGATCTTAGCCAGCTACTTCACCATCCCTGCTCCCTAGATTTCTAGATCTACTAACAATCTCTCTGCTGAAATTCGTACATTTTTCTAATAGAGTAGTTCTAACTGAATACACAACTTTATCTAATAATACCATTACCTAGCGGGTAGAATTATCAGATAATAACCTTGTTTAATGATTTGTTGAGATTAATTATTGTTGTCTGTTAGTATTAATTATTATTATTCGAGCTCACCAATTGAAGAATGGCTTTATTCTTTGCCAAAGTGACTAGGCCAAGCCAGTGTCCTAAATTCTTCAGCAATGATCTGTCTGAGAAGTTACTGACACCTTTATCACTCCTCAGAAGCACCTGCAACCCATGATATTTAGAGGTAAGCACAAGTAGACAGCGCAATTAAATCATAAAACTATCCATGCGAATGACAAATTCAGACTTGAGACATCAAATGTGCAACACATTTTAGTTACTACACAAGTGTATCTACATATAAAATATCTACACTATAAATTACTCATAAAAAACATGGCCCTAATGACTGATATAGCACCGAAGACGCTCAACGTTGAAATTCAACAGTAACGAAGACCAAGAAATATTTACATAGAATTTACAATGCAATGGATCTAAAAATAACATTTGTAACCCAATACAATTATCGTAAAAATGTCGGTCAGATTTATGTCAACATTCCACTAAAATATTGTCAATTGCCACAATCATATTATTTAACGCAATATCACTTTGTATACTAAACAAACACTTACCTTTATGTTTCTAAAGGTTTCCAGTAGGACGCGTTTATTTAGTGCATGTTTGTCTAAAGTGTCCAGAAAGCTGGAGTAGAGAGGATGGAAGTTTGGTTCAATAGATGCCCTCTTCATAACCAGGTACTGGGCTGCCCACGCAGTGTAATTATCCTGTAGCGCTTGCAGTAGCTCGTCAGCCTGAATCATCAAGAACCAACACCATTTATCTTACAGCTGATGATTACAGATGGCTTAATAGATGGCCTCCGAATGATGGCCTCCGAATGATGGCCTCCGAATGATGGCCTCCGAATGATGGCCTCCGAATGATGGCCTCCGAATGATGGCAGGAAGTTGCATTATTTAGAAGCAAGTAAAAACTAATGTGAACAACATAACTTTAATAACAAAAAGATCAGCACAGAAAATGCCACTATAAATTATCTTAGAAACATTTCATGGAGTTACCGCTCTGTTGGTGCTGTATATTTAAATACTCAACTGCCAGAGTGCCAGATAGCCACAGACGATAGCCATGATAGCCATGCTACTACTACTATTGCTTCTAGATAGAGCCTTTGAAAAGCTGTTAGCTTATAACGCGCTATATAAATAACTCAATAATATTAAAATAATAATTAAAAAAAAAAAAGTAATAATAATGCATACAAATCCATTATGAATACACAAAATAGTATACATGTAATTGCAATAATATTTCAGATCAGGACTAGTATCGGAATTAGAAAAGTTTTAATAATTTAAGTGAAGTTGCATAATTACTAAATTACAATGCACACGCTGTCTTTTATTTGCAGCTGACAAGTAAACTAGTAATTAAGTAAACTAGAAAAACTATGCACGCTCTTCTATTTTTTTTGTAGTAGAATGGACGCATGTAATTCCACAATATGCATTAGGGCCTACATATATTGTCGCCATGAAGCATTACCTTCTGCTGTATGTTCATCTGGGACAGGTTGTTGAATATAAAGAACACCCTGTCTTGCACAGTTTCAGGTGGAACAGACAACTCTTGTCGCTCATCAGCTCCAGCCAAAAGTGTGTCGATATTGGTGGTGTGTGCCAGTGATGGCTTGGTTAACTGCTTACTAGGAAGACCTACCATACAGACATGCAGACATACATATACAGACTTTCCAAGTGAATGCTTTGCAATGAGATTGTCACAGAAAATAATGGGTAACTCGTTATATTCATTACATCCATACAATTTAGTAATCTGTGCGGAATGTGAAATAAAACAATAGCAAGAGTGTGAAGAATTGATAATAAGTGTCGAAGTTAATATGTAATGACTGTAATTTCTAACCTGTATTTGCAATGGCAACATCTCAGTACACAAAACACATTGGCGAGAAAAAATATTATTTGAAGATCACAGTTTACCAAACCTAAAATTTGTTATGCTATTTTGGTTACAGCCAAAGACAATACGTATATTCAAAATCTATAACTTTTTATAATTGAGTAAATTTAAACCAGATCCACCAAGTCCTGGCCTGGTACATGCAGATATAGTATCTATAGACGCCACACAGCTATTCGATACAGGCACATACGTGTACCTAAACAATACAAGTACATACCAATTTAACACAGTACAGGTACATACCTATAACCCCAGCTGTTCTTTGTTGCACAGGAGCAGGCGCGGCAGCTGCAGGAGGTGGTGGAGGAGCAGCGCTTACAGGAGGCATAGACTGAGAGCCATTGGCGTGATTGGAGGAGTTCACGAGTGGAAGCGCTCCGGGCAAGTGCATAGCTTGATTCACAACAGCAATAGGTGGTTCTTTGGACGATTTGCCATATGTCACATACTGAAACAAATAATTAGAATAAAATTATAATTAAATTAAATTAGATTTTTATTGAAATTAAATTAATTTAAATTAAATTAGAATAAAATTAAGGAAATATAAAGATGTATGCGCATAGAGTTTGCTCATAAAGCAATACAGCAAACGAAAACAGATTTCAATTCATAGCTCTATAAAATAAATAGAAAGTTCTAAACACAAGGATATAAAACATAGCGACACAGTGCATATCCAGCAGCATACGGTTACACGGCAATAGCAAACTGTCACAATAACAAGTATATTTAGCCATTACCCTCTTGCTGGGTAATGTCCAAGTATGTTCACGTTTTGTCACCATGATGTTTATAGTAGCAGTATCAAAGAGTAAATTAATCTCCAAATAGTGACACCTAGTGACACGTGTCTGTCATATATGCTATGTGATGTGGAGATATTCACCATTAGATGATCTCAGATTGACTCTGACACCAGCAGACCATTATGTGTGACACTCGATAGTCAGAACAATAACTGAGTAGCCTACACTACATACAAGGAGTCAACATGGCCAATTAATAGCTAAAATATAGCTTGCTACAGATAGCTATAATAGCTAGCGATAGCTGGCTACATTAGCCACGTAAGCAGTAGAGAAGCAACCAACTAGAAGTCAACGATACTTATCTAGGCTTGCTTCTTTCTTTTGTTCACCAAGTTTTGGTCAGAATTCTTGCAAGGCCAACATTTTTCCTCAAAAAGAGGATATTACATCCAACACATTTGTCTGATTTCTCATAACAATAACACATTTGCTATTGGCTACCTGGCAAATCCAGTGCACTTTATTATGATGCCCACAGTATAATCTACAACTGCAATTCCTCTCTACATTAGCCTGCTTTAGAAATAATACCAAACCATTGAAGTAGCCGGCCAATAGTGCCACTACTGTTGACTTTGCTAAATAATCATTTACAAAATATTCCTGTTGATGGAAATAGATTTGTCATTTGCTACATTTTAAACCGTTAATTAATAGGCCCACACATGCCGTTGGAACAAGTAAATACGTCATCCGTTAGAACATCAGCCATGTAATGCAGACCATTATTACTGCAGCCAGTATGCAAGTAAGTAAGCAGCATGTGCAGAGTTTACCTACCTCAATAATGACTTGAGGGAACTGAGGGAAATGTGGTATAGCCATTATGTGTTGACAATACTGAGCACAGTCTTTCATCCTGGTCTTGAAGCGGTCTAGGGCTGCTATACCAAAGTTGTACATCTTTGAATTAAATTCTTGCTTCAGTGCCTCTAGAACATACTTGAGAGCCAGGCCAAGTGCCATGTGCCTGTAACAGATGATTGTTACATGTCAACTTACGAATACTACGAAGACTCCGAAGAGATACGGAGGGGAGGGGGGTGACTCCCAAAACCAGTTTCATGGTTAGACGGCTTTTATTAGCGCGATGATCACAAATTGCTATTATAGGACAATTTCAACACTCCTTAGTCATAATACAACACAATAACAGCACAAACTAATACTTGGAATTTTCAAAGTTTAGCGAAGAAATATGCAGTTATGGTCTCGCAGTCACCCATAGCAACGAATGATTAACAAGTAGCAATTCTAATTACTTAATAAACGAGTAAATGGAATGCTATAATGGGCAATGGCTACAACAGTGCTCCACATGTTCACATGCGGAGATGTGGACATGTCCACATGCCAATTAAGGTGTAAACACATCAATTGATGCGAGTAAATGGCAATAGTGTGACATCATCGCAACAGACACAGATGCGATGTTTTGCTCAAATTTGCGTCCTTGGCCACATGATAATGGTGTGCACGACACGACAGGGACAAGGACTCAAATTTGAGCAAAAAATCGCATCAGTGTCTGTTGCGATGACATCACACTATTGCCATTTACCGGCATCAATTAACGGGTTCACACCTTTTGTCACCCCCATTAGAACTAGCAAATATTATATTACACAATGACATTTATGGATCTCAGTTTGTTGCATATTTGACTGTGAAGGGTGATGATCTGATAACTTACTGCACAAGTCCCTGCTCAATAATGCCACCAAACAGTAGGGCAGTCACACGTAATTCTCTATCAGGATACTGAGGGAAGAATCTATTCTCCTCGAACAGATTCCGCAGCATACAAGAGAACACTTCCTGTTAAATAAAAGGCAAAGTAAGATACAAACAGCTTCACATAAGACCACCAACTACCATAGCATGTGATATAGGACTATAATAGCATGTGATATAGGACTATAATAGCATGTGATATAGGACCATAGCATGTGATATAGGACTATAGCATGTGATATAGGACTATAGCATGTGATATAGGACTATAGCATGTGATATAGGACTATATAGGTAGCTCTGTACTCATGACATAATCACATTGTGAGAGTATCCTATATGCTAGCAAGTAGTAACGATACACTGATGTGACGTTCTGGCGAGTCCCAAGTTGGTGACAAGCAACTGCGAGGGCAGATTTTAATTGTCACAATGTGTCCTCAAGTGGACTTCATGCTGCACCAGGAATCAGATATAGTGGAGGTTTGTCCACCAGTCATAAAAATGCTAATATTCCAACTCCTAGTATGGTTTCACTGCTACTTTTGTGCCATTAGCCGACACTCTCGGCCTTCAGCTTACCCAGTAGATTTCTCCCATCTACAGCATTCGAAAGCGCCAGCAATTTCGGTAATTTTTCAATTAGATGTAGGAAATCAATTTCACAAGTGGTGCATTCTACTATGCAAATGAAAAACAAAATTGTTGGTAGGGATTTCTTACATTTTCTTATTTCTTTGGGGATGGGGTAGGGTGTTTGGGGTTGAGGTTTTGGCTTGCAGGCTACTGGACACCATCGCAATGTCTACCAAACGTTGTAAGGCATTCCATGAACTTACAATTGAGGCGATTACCCAGTGAAAGAGAATTTTCTGCCGGACCCAATAGCAAAGTTTGAAGTGTCTATGACAAATGTGTTAAACACAATACCAAACATCTACGAGTCTTGCAGTATTTTAAAAAATGAATAGTGTAGTGAAAACTTACATAAAAAATAAAATAAAATTGAAAAATAAAATTAATTAAACATGAGGTACGTCCAAACTAAATTGAGTAATGAAACAGATGATACTGTTAAAGATATGTGGGAGATAAAAGGTCAAGTTTGTAATGAGGTATCACTGCAATCAGACTTCAAGTGTTACATTGTAACAACATTCATGATACCAGAGCTTTTGAAATAAGCCCGAAACCTGACCATAATTTGAAGGAATCAAAGTATTTATCAGAAACACTAGTGACTTGCTGGATAATAATATATAGTCCTCTATCTGCACAATAATTTTATTATATAGCACTTTCGCTGTAGCATAGCATATTAGATAAATCTTGTTTGCAAGTTGTTTAGCAGTTACCATATGCATAAAAATAGTTCATGAATTATACAAATAACAGACCCTTTCTCGTCTGTTGTTGGAATCTTTGAACTGCTTCAGCATGGCCAGTACTTCATCAGTGCCTAGGTTATGAGGTGGCTGGTTGTAGATCTTCTGGAAGTATGAATTGGCCTCATCCTCCACTTCAGAAGAGAAAGAGGGTACCTCTGGAGTGGGGGCAGCTACTGGTCCCCCCATAGCAGGTATATTGCGGGCAGGCATTGCCTGAGGTTGTCCCCTATTTGCTGGCATACCCATAGTTTCTGCAGTGAGAGTGAATATTGAGTGACATCAGTGATAACATGGCACAGGAAATGTTATTGTATTATAAATACACGCTATCCAAAATAACACAAAATACGGATTTTTCTAATGAAAAATACCAAAAAATTACTGCCATGAATGATGAAAGTGCATTCCCAAAGTCAAAGTTAATTTTCCAGACTCGTCTGGTCAAACCGCACCCAAATCTGAATCACAAATAAGTCGTCGGTAGGAATCCTAACAAGTAGAAATCCCTGCAGGTACCGGAAACTTGAAATTCCAAATTTTTTCTCAAAAAGTACGCATGAGACATTCCAAGCAAGTTGTCCTGGGGACTTCGCCTTACTCGTCAATCCAACAAACCTTTATTAACTGTGGTTATTCCTTTATTGCAACTCCGATTATTGTATAACTCAGATCAATTACATATTATACTGGCACTGTTCCTCATACAATAGCATTATATTCCTAGTGAAACGATAACTAGACTAGAGGTGTCAGGCAGTGTCAAGAAGATCATACCCTACCAGGTGCCATATGTCTGACATAACGTACCAGGTGCCATGTGTCTGACATAACGTACCAGGTGCCACGTGTCTGACATTCTGTAGGTTAGGCACAGCAGTAGGGACAGAGCCAGGCATACCGGCAGTCATACCGACTCCGCCAGCTGGCACACTGTTCTGCTGACTAAACTTAGCAGGAGAACCTCCAGGTGTGTTCGACTGTAGAGACAGGTTGGTCAGGTTGTTAAATGAGTTATCAATCTATAATGAGAAACAGTGTAGAGTATACCAAGGTGAAGGACTGTAGGGTATACCATGGAGGTAGTAGGGGTGGACTGCTGAGTGTGCGTTTGTTGTTGGCTGCCGTGTTGCCAGTCATGACAGACAGACATTTACGTTAACATACAGTTAAGAACACATCCCAAGAAATGGTGGTGCTATATATATTATCATTAAAAATACATCCAAGAAAATAGCGATTATTGGCGACGGAAGCGTGCCGTCAGCTAGCGTTCCACTTCTACACCTCCATGGGGTATACTAAAGTATTCAGGAACATAACTTGCCATATTGTACTGTGAGCAATAAACAGCACAAGGGCAACAAAATTATTTTTAAGTATTTGTTGACTCTAGGTACTTCAGCGATATTGCAATATCGAAACAAATACCAGCAAATTCAAGTTCCATGATCCACAACAGCCCAAATACACCAGTCTATCAATCACATAACTTGAGCTAGAGTTGTACTCTGCAAGGTTCCACGAGTAGTTATATTTATTTGACACTTCCCCGTCACACTCTATTCCTCAACTGACTCCACAGAGTAAAGCAAGACATGGACTGTGTCATAGATTCATGTGCCATATAAGGTAATACAGATATTAAGCTATATGGGCCCATGTCCATATATGGAGTTAGTTGGTGGTAAACAATAAATAAAACATGTATAAATAATGTTATGAGAACCAGCATATTCCAGATATGTCATGTTACTCCAGATGATAAACATGCTAATTTTACTACAACAATCATTACCTACATGTACATCTACATACATTCTACAACATCTGACCACATGATATGGAACATACATATATGCGGATAGAACTAAAACTATCTGCATATATGTTAAATATTTCAAGAACTAAAACAAGAGGAAATGCAATCCTACACAACAGCAATACCTGTCCTAGGTTTTCGACTTTGAATTTTATTACCAATTACTTTATACTATTTTGAAACTTTCAAGAAATGTTTTTTATGTTTTTTTAAAAACATACATTCTTATTTTATTTTATTTCATTTACAATTATTTTAGTACCACCGGTGCACACTGATAAATTTTAATAAATTTTAATCGCATATTTTTTATTGTTGTAATCATGCTCTGCTTTGTAAACATATTTATTGTAATCATGCTCTGATTTTGAGTGGAAATAAAAGCGTACATACATACATACATACATATATGACTGAGTTTCATAGTTTTGTATTGCCGCCCCTTTATATATTAATGGGTGTTACCACTCCCTCCTCAAAACACTCCCTCCTACGCAGTCGAAACCCAGTAAATATTATTTTATTGTTATCCTACTTCGTCTGCATTAAATTCTACAAAAAAGTGGAAGCTTTAGCATAATTATTGCCGTCATTGGGGGGGGGGGAGTACTGGGCTATCCGTACTCTGAGTGTCACTGGGGAGGTACCGGGCTATCCGTACTCTGAGTGTCACTGGGGGAGGGTACCGGGCTATCCGTACTCCGAGAGTCACTGGGGGGTGGGTACTGGGCAATCCGTACTCTGAGTGTCACTGGGGAAGGGTACTGGGCTATCCGTACTCTGAGGGTTGCTGGGGGGTGGGTACCGAGCTATCCGTACTCTTGAGTGTCACTGGGGGGTACCGGGCTATCCGTACACTGAGTGTCACTGGCTGTATCCGTACTCTTTCATCCTCCTCAATTTGCAACTGAGAGTCTAACTTGTTTGACACCTCTTACCCAATGCTTTGACCTCTAATCTAACAACTCTAATGCTCTGACTAGTCTACCCTAATCATTCAATTGTGCACTGTCAGTAGCAAACCTTCCTACCCCTACCTGCTTAGCCAAATATGTTGCATTTTTATGTAGGGTAATATTGGGCAGAACAGGTGGCACACAATTGGTGTCCTGGCACTGCAATCATAAGTGTGAGGCTCTTGGTTATAGAGGGCTATTAAACTTGCAACCTTGATAGCTGTCAACAGTCTGTATCCCATTTTAATATACACTAATTATTTTGTTATTTACATAATTATATTATATATATATATTGGTTTGGTACATTGTGTTGTCAGGTATCATATAGCATTGATAGAGCCTGCACCAAGAAAGCACACAAAGATACCAGAACACAAGTCATCTGTCAAGGCCAGATATATAACCTTGGCTCTGTCTGAGTGGAACCAGGTACACAAGGAGGGGCAACCAGATTACTTGAGGACCCTCACTAAACAGATACTACTCAAGCATCTACCGGTTGATAATCCTTCTCGTGTTGCCTTGGACTCCCTGACCTCCATCATAGCTGAGAATGTGCTGGCTGAACTACTACAATATTTGTGTCGGAAAGAAAATATACTGAAGCTCGTGATCCGCTTGCTTTCTGATGATGTGGAAGCAAAATTGAAGAAAGCAGAAATACCGTCAGATTTTGAAGCAGACCAGAAGTTTCCAGAACCTGAATCCACCAATGGTGGAGGACATGATGTGGTATTTGCTCTAGAGTTTGATGGACAAAGGAAACAAAATGATGCATGTGTAAATGGTGGATCAGATTTGGTATGTGGGGATAACTCTGCTGCCAATGATTTTGGTACCCCGTCATTACCTACATCCCCAATAATGCATGATAGTTTTGTGAACAATCCAGAGTTGAATGACAAGGAACCAGACGGAGAATACATTTCTGAAAATATTATCCAGTATTTTAGGGTGGCACCTAACTCAAACCCGAATAAAATTAGTGTTAGTGGTTCTGAGGCTCCGACAGAAATGCCTATGCAGAAGGTTCAGCAATCAACTAGTATGCAACTAAAAACTTCCATAATACCAGTAAAGACTAATCCTGTGCCAACAACCAATCAATCAGCTTCTCTCAGTGTATCTAGGTCAACTAAGGGACCTAAAACCATACCAATGTTAGCAATGACTGCTGCTGTCTCAACCAGCCAATCTGCTCCTCTCAATATATCTAAGTCAGAGGTAGTTGCTGCAACTATACCAAAGATGAGTATGACCCCTGCTTTAGTCAGCTCGCCACGTGTTGAAGATGCTGAGAATGATTCTGGTAACTCAGTATGTACAGACACTCAGTCAGACTCTAAGTCAGCAGACAGCCAGTCAGCAGACTCTGGCATGTCTGAGGGGAGGGTGAGAACTAAAAGTGAGCTATTTGGGACGTCTCCTGACTCCTCTATCAGACCTAGCATCAGCTATGCAGGTAGGAAATCCACCACTCCCAAATTGTTAGCCAGTCATGTGTGTACTTGTACATTAGATCTTCACGATACTGAGCTGTACACCTGTGAATTGTGAATTGTTTTGTAATTTGTATTGTTTTAGGCAGTAATCAAATAGCTAATCTAATCGAGTGAAACCCACCTGGCCTCCGGTAATTTCGTAGGGTTAGTTGCCTGTTAGTATTTTGCCTGTTAGTATTTTGCCTGCTGATTGGAACACTGAGGTCAACTATTACCCAAGAATTCTTACACAATTTGTTGACCTCAGCGGAAATCGAGTGGACGTTTCCTTAACTACTTGACCCTATTTGTAATGTAACTGAATCTGGTTTCAAACTGTTGGAAACTAATTGAGAAGTGCTAATCCATCCTATGCGTCAAATACTACAGTGATCATAATTATTATATATTCTATTCTCCTCCATTGCTAAGTCCAGCCAATTATTATGAGTTTTGTCAATCAAGTATTTTTGTCGATTAGTATATCGTCTATTATTTCACGATTGAAGTATTTGTCTATCACAGTGGTGGGCAAAGTGCGGCCTTCAGGCCGCAGTGGCCTTTTGAGTCTTAACTTGCGGCTTTTGCTGTTTCTATGGCAAACAATTTCATATGTTTTTCCAGATAAAATAGGTCAATACAAGTGGGAAGAACTCTTTATGCAGCAACTTGTACATCGTACATCGATTCAATGGAAATTTTGGAAAATAGTTGCAGGTGCAAACAGTCCTTTTTAGTATGAAGTATACAAGAACAAGACGAATAGGCCCCGTTTAACTCATCCGTCTGATCTAACCATGTCTGACACCCTCAACATACCCTGCTGTGTGCAGTGTTTCTAGTTTTTCAGCTTGGCTTTGGTTCTAAGATTGCAGTAGGATTTTTATTATGGGATGCAATCACACGTTATCAGGAGAAGATAACTTGTCCGCCTATGCGTTTGTTCTTGAACACTGGATATTTCTATAACATGAAAAGTGCAC
>JAOQGN010064930.1:0-12466 GCA_027564295.1 Himantozoum antarcticum
ACCTATAAGGATCATCCCTATATTTATATAGTGCTGTTTTGATCATTGGTTCAAAATAAACATAATAATAATAATAACACTGTGGGTGTGATGTCATGTTGTGATGTCATGTTGCAGGGAGCATTCTGTGATCTGGTCTGGTCTGATCCTGATGATGTGGATGGCTGGGCTGTGTCACCACGTGGTGCTGGTTGGCTGTTTGGAGCTAAGGTAACCAATGAAGTAAGTACTTGCAGGCTGTTCTGTAACAGGCGTGGTTATTGGTCAGCTGATTGGTTAAATATATGTGCTTATTGGACAGCTGAGTTTGCAATATTCGTTTCTATTGGTGGACTCGGGCTGAGACTTTTTAGTCTGGACTGGGGTTGAAGTCAATTCATTACTAACCAGACTATGTTTTTTTATTTGATTTGATAAGGTGTTTTGTCATAAATGATACTTGTGCACAAAGAAATGAAATAATGTTAAGATAAACATTTGAGCTTGCACCTTAGTAATGTAATTTACAGTGTGTATTCCGGCATTAACCTCCTGTGCTATCTCTTACAGTTTGTTCACATCAACAACCTCAGTCTGATCTGTAGAGCTCATCAACTGGTTCATGATGGTAAGTACTAAGTACTCAAGTACTAAGTACTCAAGTAATTAGACAACATTTATTACATTGCATTACTTCCAATACCAGCTCAGCTGCGATGAACTGTGTTTAATTTGAATATGGGGGGATGTTTGGGAAAATCTCAGTTGCAAGTTAGTCTAGAACCCACAGTTTTGTACTGTGTCATTAATGGGACGCCCAGATGACCAGCCGGTATACTACTGAGCATACATAGTTTTATTGTTGTAGTGGAATTGTCCACTCACGGGTTTATTCTTTGTATTTTATGTCAAGTTGTCTGCTCCTGGTGTATTTTGTTTTGACTCGTGTGTGAGTTAGGGTTGTGCTTGTTTAGCCTGGTCCCGGGCTTGGACTTCTTTGTAGAATCAACTCATTATTACAATCGAACATGATATCGCCCATATTCTGACAAATGTTATGGTGCTCAGTCTCAGGCGTTCCCACAAATTGAGCATTGATTTTTAGGTTTTTGATATTGTATATTTTTTAAGCTTTAATATCAACTTAATTATGTCAAAACGTTGGTTTGCAACTAGATAAATATTTCGCAAACTGTCTAGTTATGAAATTCTAGAATCTTTGTCTAGCAGGACATTATATTATCAAAACATGCCTTGATGTTGAAAATTGTAAACAAATCTATAAATAGTCGTGTTGGCAGGATGGCCCAGCGCTGGCTTGTTTGGCTATTGATACACAGCTCGGTGTTCGATATCGAGTTCGTGAATCACCTTGTATGTAGTTTGTAGTTTGCTGCTACACAGTTGCACTCAGTATCTATTACAATTTATCATCTGCAGCAATTTAGTTTTAAAATATTATAAAATATTTCCCAGTATTTGTATTTCCAAGGAGCACCGCCTGCACCCGTATCAGTGCTATCAACACAGAATTAGAGCAAAATATCTAGTAACGTCTCCCAGTCACCTGTTTCTGTTACCTGTACCTACAAGTTGCTGTGGTTCACAGCATAACAGACAGCTTCAACGCATAGTTATCAGCTTGTGGCCAGTTGGTGGCCAGTTGGTGGCCATTTGGTGGCCAGTTGGTGGCCATTTGGTGGCCATTTGGTGGCCAGTTGGTGGCCAGTTGGTGGCCAGTTGGTGGCCAGTTGGTGGCCAGTTGGTGGCCAGTTGGTGGCCAGTACGACATTATAGTGGACCGGGTTGTCCATGTAAACTGCTTCAGCCAGGTGTTGTTGTCAATTTACCTAATGTCAATTTTGATTAGGAGTTGCGCTCTCTCAAAAATGTTGATATCACAAATAAACATAAATGGAGGTTGGATCTGATGCCATCTGCTTGTGAATGACATCGTCCTACATAATGCAAACATGTGTGTCACATGACTGACTAAAACGATTAAAGGACGGCATCGAGCGGATGACTCCATACTGAGACTACTAAATTGAGTTCAATGTGAAACATCTTTCCATTGCTGTTTAGTACTTGACATTTTTTGTTGTATTATCGTAGGCTATAAGTACATGTTCTCAGATAAGCTGGTGACGGTCTGGTCAGCCCCCAACTACTGCTATAGGTAAGTGGATCTTAGTCCATTATACTAAAACTGTGACCCTCCAAGCATCTCTTGGTATTGTTAGCTGACTATAGACTGGAATAGTCTGCCGACTATTTTGAAATTTATATATGGGGTATGGAGTATTATGGCTCAGACATTTGAGGGTTCTTCACAATGGAGGCCAATGCAATATGGAAAGGATCACAAACTCCACCATGGAATTTTGTCAATTTCTAACATTTTCAGTATTTCCAATCCCTGGCAGTAAATCAATCGACAAAAATTATTTAAACTTAAATTCAAATTATTTATTTAATTTATTTAGTATTATCAAATTTTAAGCCCATATTTATTCAAATAAAGTAACAAGACCAAAATAGCAAAATTTAAAATCGATCAGTTCACTTGAAAGTGAACCTTGGAGCCGTTTAATGTACTGTGGAAAATATTCGCTCATGATATTACTCTCACTCAACAATTTCCCTTTGGACCTTCAGAATTATTATTAATGAAAATCATGCAAACCTTCTACACCATATTTAAAATTTTTCTGCCATTTGTTTCTCTACGCTACTAGAAGAAACTATTGGTTGGAATTAATTTTAGCTAATTTCGCTAATGGAAACTTTGCCAAAAAATTAATTCCGGTAATATTTAATTCTTCAAATTTTTTAGAGCTTTAGTAGTAAATTTTGAAGGTTTTATAAAGAAAACAACACATTGTGTAATTTTCAATTTCGCTAGTTCAAAATTTGCTAAAGATAAAGTCTGCTAATTCTGGTTTGTGCTGAGAATTTGCCAATATTAAGTCTGGTAATAATTTATTTCTATATTGCTACAAAATGATGTGCGTTCAGTTTTCTGAATCAGTTTGCTGACTGAATGATTCTACTAACCCCAAGTAGTAACACATACATGTGTACCAAGCTTGGCAGCTCTAAAGGAAATAAATATACCAATCTGTGAGAACACCTTATATAGTGAATATTAGATTATTTGGCTGTCTGGTAGCACACATCTTCCCACCAGTATACCAAATGATATGAGCTGTTTCTTCTTCTCCTTTCCATCCGGTAACCAACCAATAATGATAGTCTTATGCTTGTTGATAAGGCCAAGTGACAGTAGGGTGTTTGATCCTTTGCTCTATCACTTGACATTGTCAGTGCTGGAATACATATTAATATAATATATTTCAAACTAATATCATTGAAAAGCTCTTTGTTCACTGAATATGGCATGAGTATAGACTGAGATATCATTTTCAGTGGTAAATCACAATGACCTCTCCAAAATACATAGCTATTGCCTCTATTTTGCCTCTATTGTCGATTACCACCTCGTGCACTGTAATAGCACTAATAGCCCGGTAGTAATAGCTTACTAATGTTATTGTGATTTGCCACTGAAAATGAGATCTCAGTCTATACTCATGGCATATTCAGTGAACGAGGAGCTTTCCGGTGATCGTATATTGAAATAGGCGTCATTTTCCTTTTTAATAGACAGTTCAAAGAAGGCGTTCCAACATATTTAAGGATGCCTTATTAGATCGCATGTAGTGAGATGAGTCAAGTCATTTAAATGTAATGCTGAAATTTGTTTTTATAAATTGTCCTTTTGGATAGCGTCTATATGATATCATTTTTTAGTATCTACATTTATATGGTGTTTTATTTGTGTTTTATTCTGTTGTGTGTAAACAGTTTTATATTACTATGAAAATTAGTGACTTGCAGTGTATAATAAATAATAATAATATTAATATTTGTTAGATGAAAAAGAATTCATTATTTATGAACACAGATTTCCCTCTTTAATTTCATACATTTATTGGCATATATTTGTTTTCTCTATATTTGTAGATGCGGAAACATAGCTGCAGTTCTGGCATTTAGTGATGTCAATACAAAGGAATCTAAGCTATTCAAAGCAGTTCCAGATGATCAAAGAGTAATACCAGCTAGAACCACTACTCCATATTTCCTTTGAACAGTTTTGATTGCAGACATTGTAACTGTTCTTGTTGTATACTTCCATAGTAATTGTAAACAATATTTTGGGGCAAACAATGCCAAAGTAGCAGTAACAGAAGCAACAGCGGCAGTGACAAACACCGCAGTAATGATCATAGGGAGTGACAGGGATGCGTAACTCCAAACTTATTGTTAGTGAAGGACCAAAGCCGTACAAAACATGTTTCAGTATGACTTTGGGAAGGACAACTGCTACACCCATAGAGTTATCTCCTCCATAGAAAATAACTCTATGGTTACACCCGCTTTAGTTATAAGTAAAGTTACGTAGTAGAGCATACAATTCTGTATAACAAATTATATTTAATGTAGTTAAAAAATAAAATATATTGAATACACGGTGCACACCATTTGTCAGCGGGAGTCAGAGTGTTATAGTGTTGTGTTATAACACTCTAGTATCAAGTTTTTATTTTAGATTATTAATGCAATTGGAACATTTAAACTTCAATTTATACATGTTTAATTTATTAAATGTTTAATTTAACATTTTGTTTACTGTTAAATGATGCTTTTACAACCACCACAATTTTGGAGAAATATAAAATGATGTTCATATATAAATAAAACTGATTAATTTTGGTTGTTACCAGGTCTATTGCCACATGACCTTGCCACATGACCTCTGATATTTACTATCTTGTGTGCTGTGTGTATCGGGCAAATGGCTAAATGGTTGAATGTTCATCTCTGATATGGAGACTCAGTCGAGTCATGTCAGAGACTAGAAAAATGGAATCTAGGTGTACAGCTTCCCTGCTTAGCGTTCGGGATTCAGTTAGAGTAGAGTGGAGCCCCACCTTTCTTTTAAAGAGCAGATCTGGCACCTTGGCTTAAGTCACAAATATTTCTCACTTTTGAGACTAGTAATTAAGATTTTTTTACGTTGTTAAAATTGCCTACGAAATATTGGAAACTGAAATTCTGTCAACTACTTTCTCCGTTTCTCTATTTCCTCCACTCCAGAGTTTTCTGTGTTCTGAACAACAAGCAAAATACTGGAGGTCAGTTGGGTTTCCCTCAACTACCTCTGCTATTGGATTACCACCTAAAACAATACAAACAATAACAACATTAGGCTCCACTCTGGTTCTTGCAGGTGTAAGAACTATCACATATTGGCTCTGTGAATGCAGACCAGTAAGTTAGACACTTGGTCTACTGAGAGAGTTTCCACTTCCACCATTACTAGCCAGTTTCAACTTTCAGCAGCTGCTACTGCATCGTTCGATATATCGCAATCACAACTACATGTAGTAGTCTATCTAGTAGATGTGGTTTACACTTTGATGTTTTCCATGTACAATATTTGTCTACCTCTATCTCCAAATTAACATTGTATTGTGCTGTTACAATACAGAATTACAGCCAAACGTGGTACGTATATGATGTATCTGCCATTACAGCCAAACAAATGTATATGATCGTTTTATAAATAGTTTCTCAACATAATGCACCTGCTGATTTGAAGTGTAATTTGGTTGACTTGCGCCTGCTAGAGGCAGGTGTAGGCAGGTGTACATACGCAAGCACTTGTCTGCACCTGATTTATTGTGCCAGACTTGAGAGCATGAATATTTTGTTGGACCCAGGACAAAAAACGTAATTTTTCTGTATTATTATAATTCAAAATGAAAGACACTCCTATAAATTACTTCAATTCTGATACTCCTACGAAGTTGTGACGTTTTAATTATGCAGCCCAATAACGGCAATATTGTTAATCATTAATCCAAGGAGTATTATCTCCCCCAGAAATAAAATTCCTTGATCAAAACATTAAAGTAAACCTGATTCCTTGATGAGATGCAATTTTCATGCCACTCCTGGTCTCCACTACCCCAGGCCTACCCTTCCTATCTCCTGCTTCTGGTTAAAATTCTAGTTTAGTTGGGAGATTGAAACTCTTCCATTCAGTCACTGTGAAATAATTGGAGTTGTGTTCTCAAATCACAACTATTTTGTCAGCTGACAGAATAGAGTTATCTTCCCTCTACGGGAAGATAACTCTGGTTTGGTTTGAAGAGCTGCTGTTGACGTCAGTCTCATAATCATTGACCCATGTAATTGATAAATGACGTCTTTGATCAATGCCTCAGTTAATAATATAGCCTGTCTTCCATGCACTGAGGCTAAAATAATAATGTCACAACTGAGTGTTATAAGCCAATCGTCAGACAAATCAGGTTGCCAGTCTGGTGACAACATGGCAGCCTCCATGAAAATTTAACATCCTGTTAAAATGATGCTTTAAAGATGTAGATTTTGTGTGCATTTTATATATACATAGCCGTGTTACGGCTACTAAAGCCTGTTTGACAAAGCATGTATCAGAGCTGGATATTAGTGCTTCTAGCAGTGCACATTATACCCACTCATGGTGCCATAAATTTCAACGGAACAAGGGCATTGAGGTAGACTTATTTTTTATTTTTTAGTTATAATAAATATAAATATTATATATTATTATTAATATGGCTTGATTGAGTTTATTTTATGTCTAGTATTACTTTTCACTTCTACCATGAATCTTGTTAATTTTGAATGTAGCATAATTTGTATTTGACATTGCCGTTATTGTTACCATATTGATTGATAATTGTCTTCATACCTCTCATAGTCATACCTGTCAATCCCTCCGGCTCGATTTGACTGCCCCCACCCCACCCAAATTGGACACCCCTACCCAAATAGCAAATGTCCCTCAATTTGACAAACATAACTTGACATGTATGATTGGCTTAATTGCTTAAATCTAAGTAAAATATAATATAAAACTTAAATAAAAATAATATTGTGGAATTAATGTCCTGGCTCAAAAGGACTATCCACGTGTATGTGTCCAACTCTACTATGGGTACCATTTGCTCTACCCTCATTTTGCCACTTCTATAAATGTGCAATACTTTTCGTTTTGTCACTTACTTGAGTTTTGGGCTTGAAATTCGGCATTGGCAGTGACAGTTGCCACAGTTTGGCAATTGGCAGTGACAAAATTAAGAGTGGCAAGATAGGGCCAAGCGTGACAGATTCGCCCAATACCGTAGGTAAAGCATTGGGTATTTTGTTGAGAGAATCATATCATAATGTTTGCCTAATATGCATGTATGCTCTGATGTATGCATGCCTACTAACAATATGCAGTCCTGGTGTGTGCCCCATCTGCTTCAGAGCCAATATGACTACCAAATGCCCTTGAGAAAGAGCGAGAGGAAGTAAGCCAGGGATGATCGGGCAAGCGTGGAAGGGAGCAGAGATTGTCAAGTGGTTAAGGCCACGACGCCTTGTTAGTGAGGTCCTGAGTTCGATTCCCGCTGCAGTCGAAATTTATTTCTCTGCTAAGAATCCTTGAGCAAGATTGTTAACCCAAGTTGCTGCTGTGTTCTGATCAAGAGGTAAAATACTGGAGGTCTACAAGTAATATTGATATAATGCCCTCGGCCAGGGGTGTAGATAGCTGAAAATTAAACCCTTCATTCAGGTGGAGCGGGGAAGTTCGAGGGTCTTGCTCTCTCGAAACAGTCCCGCGCAGCGGAATCTTTCTTTGGGTAGAGGGTTAAAAATGAAAGTAGAGAGTTAAATTTCAAAGGTAGAGGATCATTCAATATGTATATCATTTGCTCCTAAAGACCTGGTTAACAACATAGGACTACTTGCTGAATGCTAATAACAATTTAGTAGTTCTTTTAGAGTGATTTAATTTTTAAAACTTTCAAATTTTCTTCATCTGAACAACTATAGTATTAGTATTATCAACCAAGCTCCAGCTTGAGTCCTTCTGTTAATTGAAGCTTGCCTGTGATACATACACTAACACATGCTGCATTTATCTCGTTAACTTTAGAAATAAAATATATTTTAAATTTAAATTAAAAATGAAAATAATATGCCTAAACAAACTTCATTAAATAAATATATATGGGTAATAACCTTAATCTTAAATAATTTTAAATGCAAATTAAGAATTAAAACTTATAAACAATAGTTATAATTGATAATTGTATATTGCAATAAAACAAAATTAAATTTATTTTTTATCATATTCAATCAATTGCAAAGAATTCAGTTTACTTCCCTCACAGCAAAGTAAAATTGGTCATGTTTATTTACTTAATACTATACGCATATATATTGAAAAATAAAATTACAGTGCATGACAGCAGGGCAGGAGTGTTTCTTAACTAAAGAAATGAGATAACATCTTCTTTTGTGAATGCGTTTAAATCTGGAATTGATTGGAAATAACCCGAATGACTTTCTTGTGTTGGTTGCTTGCACATAAAACCTCAAAATCTAACAGGCCATTAGATGCTCAGCTAAGTTTGTTTATAAAGAAAGTAAAAAACTAACACTTGAAAGTGCTCAGCTACTTGTACACAAGTTCTAAATTATAGAGTTATCCCCTAAAGGGATAACTCATAGATAGAGGGAAGATAACTTCATGTTGTAAATTTAAAACTAGTAACCGTCGTCTTTTGAAGCTTTTAACCCTCGCCAAAGGCCAAATATATCCCCGGTTTGCCGAGGCTGCGATGGTACTTTCTACGACCCTGGTAGCAGTCAACAGTTCTCAGGTTTTGGATATAGAGTCTGATCTGATTTGTCTATCACAGCTATTCTTATATGGAGTGTGATCTGATTGGTCTATCTCAGCTATTCGGATATGGAGTGTGATCTGATTGGTCCCTCTCAGCTATTCGGATATGAAGTGTGATTTAATTGTTCTGTCTCAGCTGATGGGAGATGGAGTGTGATCTGGTTGGTTTGTCTCAGCTATTCGGATATAGAGTGTGATCTGATTGGTCTGTCTCTGAGAGTCTAAGCTCAACAGCTAAATGTTCTACTGGCCTATCTTCACAGGCTACTAAACACATTATGCCCTGTGCCTCCTACTCTACAAGATGAGAACATTTTATGATAGGAAACCTGATCTTTCTCAGTTCTGTAAGTAATTTCTTCGTTCTGTAATGTTTTAGATGTGAGAAAAAGGAAACTAGATTGTCATGCAGCTACTAGCTTGAATGTCCTACACTCAGTACCAACTCTCATAGATTCTCGAGGTAGGGTGGTCTAATAATGTGCTGGTTTTGCACAACATGTTAGCATACCAATTCATATTTAACTACATGCTGTAGAATGCACTAGTGATTGTCGTGGCAATACACTTTCTGCCGTTACATTGCGGTTGGTCCCCATATTGGCCCCACGCCCGCACATGGATTGGATTAGATCTCTCCGCTAAAAGTATCGCAAATCTTAAAGTTTTTAAAGTACGTTTTTAGCATAGACACCTACCCTGTCCAAGTGATACCCACCCTGCCCAAGTGATACCCACCCTGTCAAATTGATACCCACCCTGTCCAGGTGACACCCACCCTGTCCAGGTGACACCCATCCTGTCCAGGCGACACCCATCCTGTCCAGGCGACACCCATCCTGTCCAGGTGACACGCACCTTGTCCAGACATATTATATATTTAAATTACTACCTGAAGTTATTCTGGGCATGGTGATGTGTCTACGTTTTCACTGCATATTATCTCAAGGTCTCATAATATGGCCAGAGCACAAGTTACTTTTACAGTGATCAGCGTATGGCAGCAGCAGCCGCAGTTGGCATACGAAATATAATACCACAAATAATCATTTTGTTGCTGACTGAACTCTAGCTTTGATATTAATTTGTTCTACAGAGAGAATGGTAGCTGAATCTATTCTACAGAATAGCCAGCCACCACCACGCATACCAGACCTGCCACATACCTTATCTAGAGTTGGTCTATCTCTGGGCAACTCATTTAATGGGAATGTATGTGGAATGTGTAACTTTGTTGCTGTGACTAAAGGAGAATTGGCCCGACACTTGCGTACACACACTGGAACCAAGCCCTATGCATGTAGCATGTGTAGTTATAGGTTCTCTCACACTAACAGTTTGAAGAGACATATCCGCTCCCGACACACGAGTGAGAAACCCCACCAGTGTCACCTCTGTCTGCGTAGATTCTCCAGACAGGACATACTCATGGGCCATTTGAAGACTCATGACAGGAAGCGTATGATATGCACCGCCAGACCTGCTGAAAGACCAGTAGTTACTGACAGAGTGGAACCCAGTCTACACAAAAGCAAAGTACAGCACGATAGGATTCGTCCAGATGCTGGTCTACAAAGAAGTAAGTTGCTATATGATCAACGAACTGATAGAATTCTTCCAGTTGACACGAATGTACAACCTTATATGGCCCTTCAAACTGACACAAATATACCGCCTTTTACGGCCGATGCATTGCTTTTAGAATATAATATAGCTGCTGCCACTCAACACCATCAGCAGCAGCAGCAGCACTCCCAGGTGGACGGAATACAAGGTGGGCATGGTTCACATATCTCTGAACCACAGCAAATAGATGATCTTGTACACTCACATGACTGAGGCTAAACGTATAACTGGTTTCTGTAATTGTATACGTCTACTTAATTGTTGCAAGACACCTGCTATTGGTAGTAGCAATACACTAGGTGTGAGTTTAGTGTAGTTGTAGATGTTGTTAATGTTGATACTAGTGTATTTAATCATGGTTGTAACATTTTATGTTCTAATTTATAACAATATAATAATAATATATCAAATTATTATAATGATATAATATTTAAAATGTAATATGGAATCGGATAGCTAAATAATTGTAAGCCAATCTCTGAATTTATAATTTTTGCAACTCGCTACGAATTTGTCAGACTGCGGATACCTAAGGGATCAACTGATAATGTATTGCAGGTTCTAAAGCAGAATGATACAGCTTATCTAAAGCGTGTGTTTGCAAGCTTGGCTTCACTTAAAAGTTGATAAATCAGGAGTTATCCACCTTCTGTGAAGTCAAGTGAAGCGTAGCCTAGAGTGGACAACTCCTAATTGATTAGATAGATCTTGTGTGAAATAAAGCTTGCCAAAACAGGCTACCTATTTGTATGTAGTGCTAGTGTTAGCCTTAGAGTCAATGTAGGTTATGTTTATGCCGGTCATGTGATATGTAGTGGAAAGCTGCCAAGATCACTTCAACTCTATTGTGTGATAGTAGCTCAAATTGATATACAACATACACTGTAAACTATTTATAATCATTGTAATACTGTATAATATAATAATATATTATGTTAAGACAATCCGATATATCTGTTTTCTTGTTTGTACACTTTTTGTGATCATGAGGGGTTCTACTGTGGTTAACCGGCGAGTCTTTAATACTGTAAGGGGATATTTTTGTAACTGTTGAGTCTAGGCTTGCATTTGCGTAAAATGTCTTTATCAACAAGCTTTTCCTGTGGCTAAAATACACAATGATATAAAATTTTCCAAATATAATTTATCTAGTTGGGTGTTTGTGTCCCTTGGGATCATCATCCTTACAAGTATGAATGCATATCCTGTTGCGATTGCATGGCTCTCACGTAATACAATTATGGGGATTGTAATGCATGGTGAAATGATGTGAAATAAAAATCAAAAATCGCTTGAATTTCTGATGCGTGGTTTGTTACGACTTTTGCAACAATCACAGTGCTAATTCTGTGCTATTGTGATGGTTAGATTGCATCGTCGCTATAACTTTAGGGTTTAGGCATTTGGCTACCAAACAATCGTGGCCGACTGTCAAAAGCATGCCCTTGTGTACTGTATCAGTGTATTTAGTTGGTATTTTCTATTGCAACATGATGACATGGAGTTGTCCACTCTATAGTGTTATTCATAAAGAGCAGACAACTTTCTGAGTAGCAATAAAACAATAAGTTTGTGATCTCTGCCAATTAGGATTTGGAAAGTAAAAGATATCTTGGCTTATGTTATTAAATATAGTTTAATGCAAATGCAATCACTTTGAACAATAATAGAAGTGCTGGCATTGCTGGCAACGAACTCATATAGCATTTCTGAATGAACCCTAGAGTCGCTTACATATACTGCCAGTTACATCGGGCCTTCTTGAGAAAGAATGCTCAAGATGACAAGTGCTTTGAATTTATGGAAACAAAGACAACACCTGTAATACAGGTAATGTACATGTATATACAAATAATATATTATCGCTAAAGATACTTCACCAATTTATTATATAATATACTGTATCCATTTCCTTGTATAAAAATATTGGTTCTTATTCCAAAAATAATAACAAATATTGACAAAAAATATTATTGCATTCAAATGTTTCAAATATACATGTAATGCAACTGAGCACCATCACAAAATGGTGGGAGTATAAATAAAAAATAATATTATGCTAGTATT
>JAOQGN010065041.1:0-12462 GCA_027564295.1 Himantozoum antarcticum
CTTACACTACCACTTGTAAAAAAAATTGTTTAGGCCACGCCCCAACGTTTCGGCGAATACGGTCGCGAACTTTCCTATTATATAAATTTTCTACAGCAAACCAAGTTGAAACTTTTTTATATTTTTATTCTGGCAATCAGATTTCTTTCTAATAAATATTGCAATCATGTAATTCTCTCTAGATGGTCATATCTCAGCATATAATTATAATCAAACATCTAATATAGCAGAGTATATCATCTATTTATTGGATATGCTGGATACTGGTTTGCAGCATCTCCATAGTGTTATATATCTGTATATTATATTTGGTCGTATTTACTCAGATATCCCTTCGAGTCACCAGAGGCAGCTGCACTGAACAAGCAGATATTTGAGACTATGTACTACGCCGCACTGGATGCCAGCTGTGATATAGCACAGAAGGATGGTGTATATCAGACATATGAAGGCTGTCCTGTGAGCCAGGGGGTGAGTCAATGTGTAGTTAGGTGTAGGCCAAGTGTACATTAGCATAAGTATATCGCTGTCTTAAGGCATACTATATCTGTCACTTCTACGTATCCAATGTTCACACGAGTAAACGGTAGATGTTTTCCCTCCATGTCAATCGAACTAATATTAATATCACTCAATGTGCAGTGGGTTTCCCTCGACTAGCTGCTGGAACTATTGGTTTATCACTTAACTTTATCACTTAACTCAACGACTTTATCACAATATGCCTGACGAGCAAGTTACGTGTACTATTATTCACCAGGCATGTTGTAATACAATTAGCACAACTAGAGATGTTCTTTGCTTTGCAAGATCAGAGCGGGAAGTATGATAGACTGCAGACCGACTCTACCACAGCAGATTGTAATATATTCATAATGTTCATAATTATAATATAATATATTTTATTTGTATTATAATATATTCATAATATTCATAATTATAATATCTGCACTTGTTCCACATGTTATTACAACCAGCTTGTCAATGGTCAATAAACTAAAAAAAAAATCTTTGATAATGTGATCAGTGGAAATGATAAAAATTGAAAACTTCTCAGCTGGTGTAAAATTTTATATAAACTGCTGATGCAGTGTGTATAATATTGTGATCCAGCTAATTGATGTCCTTCTAGAAGAATTTACTCGTTTTTTAACCAACTCTTCAACATCTGTTATCAGTTTAACATTAAACTTTTGAAGTGAAATATAATGGAGTAATACTAATTTTATAAAAAATAAACACATTGATATGCATATACCATAATAATAAATAATTAATATCATAATTACATTAACAGATACTGTAACTAGCCCTCAGCATAGATGTTAGAGTTTCAGGTTGACTACTGATGTATTTGTATCGACATTGTAAATACTACAATAATAATGAACTAACACTAATATGATGTGATTAATATGAAATGTCACTATATAGGCTTATACAGACATGAAATCAATTGTCACTACCACATTCACTTGTAATCTGTTAAAACTTATGCTCAATTAAAATAGGTATATAATAATAATAATAGGTTCTTATAACGTGATAACAAACACTA
Organism: Himantozoum antarcticum; assembly: GCA_027564295.1. NCBI lineage: Eukaryota > Metazoa > Bryozoa > Gymnolaemata > Cheilostomatida > Bugulidae > Himantozoum > Himantozoum antarcticum. The sequence goes on from JAOQGN010065041.1 coordinate 1,559, forward strand.
ATATTCTCATAAATCAAGCTGCAGTAAGTGGACAACAACTACACCTTTAGAGCAAAACAGTTAAAGTTACAACAAAACTTGTAAGACTAATTACAGACCTCTGTACCATTTCTCTGAGGCCTAGTAATCTGTGTTCTATAGTCAAGTGCGAATACATGAAAATTGGTAGATATCTACATAATGTTGGATTGAGTACTTGTATACAGTCAAGAATACTGTCTTTGTCTCGTAGTGTCCTGGTGTTATGCTGCTCTAGATGATTTTAACAAAAAACAAATAATGAGCTGACTAAAACTGACCAATCCGGTGAATCATATTTTTGGCAATAATAGCACAAAATCAAAGAACATCAACTATCTGGCCAGTAAGCGCAACCCATCCCATGCCCCACAAGCCCAGTGGCCCTCTATTCACCCAAAGGCATCAACACAGAAACAGCACAAGGCAAGATGCTGGCAAAACAAATCTGTCAGTATGCCATGATTTACAGATACTACAGCATGACATGTGGGGTGTGAAAGTGACAGATGAGTTGAATGATTGGACTCGACTACGTGCTGACATAGCAAAGCATGGTATCAGGAACTCCCTGCTACTGGCCCCCATGCCCACAGCATCTACTGCACAGATCCTGGGCAATAATGAGAGTATAGAGCCATACACCAACAACATATACACCAGGAGAGTGCTCTCTGGTGAATTCCAGGTTAGTAAAGGTAATATATCATCAAAATAATATTGAAATGGTATCAGAAGCCAAATATATTTTAGTAGGAGTTCCCCAAGGAGCTCTTATAGGGTCAACGCTGTTTTCAAGATATGTATATGCGCCTGCTAAAATCTCTTTGGTTTCTGATATCACATCATTATTTGATGATTTTCTAACGTATATCACAGAAGCTGTATTCCCCATTATTATAATTATGTTGTGTACTAATTTGATGCATAAATTTTACCAGATGCATCTATTGTGAAATTTATTCACTTTGCGTGAAGAAAGCTCTTGGATCGAATTGTTTGTCAGATGCTCTATGCTATGTATTGCACAGTACTCATACTTGATGGTTGGTGCATTGAGATAGCAGCTCAATATGTACCAAACCAATGCAATTCATTAGCCTCATCTCTGAGCACTGTATCAATATAATACAGTGCTCAGAGATCCTCAGTAGGATTTCCTGTTTATAGCCTTGACTAGTCATCACTTTAGTCATGTGATACAATATTACTTGTAGGTTGTCAACCATCACTTACTACACGATCTAACAGAGCTAGGGCTATGGAATGATGATATGAAGAATGAGATCATCTCGCAGGGTGGCTCTATACAGGTAATATATCTAACTTAATTTAGCTATCATTTGTTGTAATAAAGATAATAACAATAATATATCTCCTGGCCAGGTATATCCAGTAGCAAGCGTCAGTAACCGAGGGTTACTAACGCTTGCCGCTACTGACCCTTACTACTCACAAACCCCGTAGCACAGCTAATTTATAGGAGTCCAGGAATCATTATTAGTCCGACTGGCAAGGTGGGAATGTTCTACTGAGCGAGTCTCCAAGTCTTAAGTGATATTGCTTGTCTTCATCTTTGTAGCTAACTGGCGTCTTTGCTATCACTAGCCTATCAAGTGCTGTGCCATGCTACCACAATTGGTCAAACAATATCCAGTAAAATCGATCAAAACAAATTGGCATACTGAGACTGCCAAAAGTTGTGCGAACTTTATCAAGAGCACAAGCTGTCTTACTTCGTTAGACCTTTATCATGGATGTATCCTCTTCTCCAGGCATGTGAGACTATCCCACAGCATCTTAAGGACCTGTACAAGACGACGTGGGAGATATCACAGAAGCAGATCATCAACATGGCCGCTGACAGAGGGGCTTTCATAGACCAGAGTCAGAGTCTCAATATACACATGGCCACTCCCAACTATGGCAAGATATCCATCATGCATTTCTATGCATGGAAACAGGTAGGCTAAAGCCTTTGCACATATTTGGAATGTTATCCACATGTACATTTATATCTGGAGGTTGGTGCATGTTATGTAAGGCCGGTACATTGTACCGACCTTGCGGGTACGGGTCTACAGAGCCCAACCTGTAGCCTGCTGCATTTATAGCTACATGTACTGTGATTCTTCTATCACAGCAGCAAGTGGTGCTGCCATATTGAATGCTGCCATAACAACTCAATAATAATCAAGTATTAGAGAATATATTTCTAATGCTATCCAAATATATTTCGCAATTTCTATGCGGTGTTTCTGGTAGTGCATATAGACAAAACTGTTGATGGTTGGGAATGTTTTTGAAAACTGAGGAAATTGGGTGCGTTTTACACACTCTTGCAATGCCAAGTATACGTGTAGTACCACTTAATCATGAATGGCAAATAGTTATTTCTTGCTTCATACCGTTCATGTAGTTCATGCTTAAGTCATATCAGAATTTGAGCTCTTCAGCAAACCGGCAGATAATCCAGTTAGTACATAATACATCATTTCAACTTGGCATATACTTTCTAGTGTTAATATAAATTATCTCTTTTTCTGTCCTTAGGGTCTAAAGACTGGAATGTACTACCTCAGAACCAAAGCGGCAGCCCCGGCTATCCAGTTCACTGTAGACAAGACAAAACTAAAAAAGGTAACAGTGATATGCTACATCAATACAGCATCCTATAATAAATTGGGCAATTTTTCATCTTCGGGCTGGTTTTTGACGAAATTTGGCGAATTTATTCGTCATTTTGATTTGCATAGGTGGTGTACTGTTGTTATTTGATTGTGCCATGCTGTAGACAAATAGGTAATTTGCAAGAAGCAAGAATCGTTTTACGTAGGTGCATTGCTAAAGAACGTGAACATTGATTTGCATGCCTTCATGGCATGTATTGGCAATTATCTTTGAACAGCTACAACTCCCACTAAAATGAATCCATAACATTCAAAAAGCAGCTGACTGCTTAGGACAGTTCAGCTTATTCCTGGCTAAATATCGGGCATGGCTAACATGTGCAGGCGATGGTAACAAGGCAGGCGCTGATCACTTTTAGCTGCCTGCAGTATATAATATAAATATGTTTCTAACAATACAGAATAACCCAACCCCAACTGAGGCAGAGACCACAGAAGAGCAAGAAGCGGCAGCAGAGGAGAATGCAGCAGCATTGGTGTGCAGTCTGGAGAATAAAGAGGCGTGTCTTATGTGCAGTGGTTAGTGGGCGTGGCTTACATGCAGCAGTCAGTGGGCGTGGCTTACGCGCAACAGTTAGACGATGTCGTAGTGGAAAAATCTGTGTTATAAATTATAGAGCACCACCCTGTGGATGGCATTTCGACAATGGGAATTGTGCATAAATAATTATTGTAGTCATTGATCATTTACTTGGTAATTTTATAATTGTTTTCTGAAATTTACCACCTTCAAATAGTGTAAATATCAATGGGTTGGTTAATCTTATCTACTGTTTAAACTTGTCAATTTTTATGAGAAATCCTTTTTGGGGGGTTATTTGCACTCTATTATGCAACTTTGAATTAGGAGCAGATAACTCCCCAAGAAGAATTCCCCACTGTTCTATTCTTATTGCATCGTATTGCTGTATACACGTACGTTGTATGTGCTGTATATGTATGTATACATATACATTTTATTAATTGTATGTTTATAATTAATGTCTTATGTTTATTTTTTAATATTGTACATATATTTTAACTAGTAGCATCTCCATTTTATACCCAATATGTGAATTAATACACCAAAACATGTCAACAAGTTTATTGCTTTTCTTGCTTTCATTCTATAATCATTCTTATCTTTGAGGTATTCTTCAAATTCAATCAGGTTGGAAGTGTCACAGCTATCTCTCAGATGTATCACAGTGTCTATGTCACCGCTATCTCTCATCTTGCAATACTCCTCGTTTTGCCATACTCTACTGCAAACAATACTAGTACATGTATATGCTTTCAAAGGAGCTGACAATGAGGCTTATATTTTCCACACTCTATTTACACTTGTTTCAGAAAGTAATGTATGTCAGGCTAATCAGCAGGTCATCATCTTGCCACAGATGAGACCAAGTGAGTAGCTTTCCACAAATGATGACGACAGCAGAGATTTTCAAATGTGCAAGATATGTTACTTTGTCATTGACCTTGTTGGAATCGCATCTGATACCAACTATAGCAATATTATAATGTACATGCTAATAGTAAATGTGTATGACATGCATTGCGTATTGAAATTTGCTCGTCTTCTGCTCTTACAGGTAACTGCCGGGTTGCATGAATCATATGTTCAGTAAATGGCCATACCAGAAATGGTTCAATGACTATATTATGTCCTTTGATGTTGTATCAATGGTTTATTAGTCACAACGTTACAATTACAACATATTTTGTAAGCACCACTCAAAATTCTCCAAAGAAGGATAATTATATCTAAGAAATGTGCAAGACCATTGGATGATCAGCATCAGTCATAACATGTATTCCACATTCTGCAGATGAGCAAACCAAACATTTACATTCTTTCAAACAATGAATGTGAAATGTGGTCATGAATTGAATATTTCTCCTTGTTTACATTGGATATCAAAACATCAGTTATGTATGAAGATTGGCCAAGCAATTGTCACTTTTTATAATGCATAATAACATTGACATAACTTTCAGTCAATTACCCAGCTGAGCAGAGTAATAATAGAAAACCACCTAGGAGCCTATGAATGCTATACATGTATTATGTACTGGAAAGCACTTCTACTCTAAAGATAAAAAATCCCTTCATAGCATTTGGTGCACGTCTGGTCTGAATTTGTGCACGTCTGGTCAGCATTTGGTGCACGCCTAGTCTGAATAGTCTCCTCTCCAGGTATACAAATGCTAAGCAATATCTCAGTAGTCTACTATTGTCACAAGTAGCCGTATTATACATCTGTCAGAGCTGCAACTCCTGGCAATACTTTACCTGTAATAAAACAATATTATAGCAATGCAAACAAAGCACAGCATTTCACTAAGAATGAATAAAAACAACACTTTCATTATTGGTCACATGCCATTTAGATATCAATCTAGCCTATACTTGGTATATATTCACTTTGTGATGTTTGTATTGTTTCTACTTGGCAAACACAATTATGTAGTTTTAGCGATCGTTAGTCAACAGATAGCTAAAATATATCTCAACACACAAATAATAAATGGAAAGCAGCCGCCATTCCCAGTCAACGAGCAAGCCAATATTCTGAAAAGGTCAACATGAGTTTGCTCTCTTGCATTAGCAAACTCATATAGTATTCTATACTCCCAGTCCAGAGTGTGATTATAAGATGTGATTAGACAGTCGAGTGAACTCGATAGCAAAGTCGTGGGCTCTAATCTCATGGTAGTCTAAGTCTAAGGGTGTGTTCGGATTCTGTTGTAACAATGATAAATGCCAAAATTTGACTGCCACATCCATTTGTGTTTGGAGGAATATCACAACCAGGTGACGAAATGCTATGAGAGCTTGAGAGGGGATTTCCCCAAGCTTGCTTGCTGCCAGTGTTGTGATAAGCCATAGCATTTTGCTTTATACAGCCAAGATTTCAGATGATTGATGACAGATGGCTTTGTCTGGTAACTGTTTGGATAGCATGAGTGACTGGTAATTCTAATCGCTGTGCCTTTGTCACATTGTTAAATCAGTAATGAATGAGCCATCAAAAGTTCACGTGCTAACAGTTATAGCGATGATCGCACTTCAAACTGTGTTTAGCTAGCCTTAGGCTGATATCTAGCGTCAGTTTACAATACATTTCACTGACCCAATTAAAATTTACAGTTGAAGTCTGCTATGTTTGCTATGCTCCTAGGCTACTTCAGAGATTAGAATTTTCACATTAGTGCGATTTGAACAAAAAGTTAGATTTCTGTTGCAGAAGAATCCAAACAGGTAGTAGTTTTATGTGGTTTGTGATGAATTGCGGTGGGCTGTGTTGTGTCAACCCATCGTAATAACAATATGGGTTTGTTGCAGGGAAATCAGAATGCACCCTAATAGTTTATTAAGTAGCGGCCTGGCAGCGTATTTGTGAAGGGCATCAAGTGTGTTATACAATGTAGGGTGCAATTTACAAATTTGAGGTTGAAAGGGCAACGATCGTAAAGGTTTGCCAAGCAGTAATAAGATCTGTCCACTGCTTAGAAGTGCATGAACCGTTTCCGTTAGCTAGTGTTAGCTTACCTTCCAGAAGTTCCAGGCTGGCACCTCCACCAGTGCTAACATGGCTAACCTTATCCTCAGTTCCCCACTTGGCAGCTGCGGTGGCCGTATCACCTCCCCCTAAAATATGACAACACAAGAACACATACACTTTGGCACCAGATATGTTACAGTTGGAGCAAGTAGTCTTCCAGTCTAATTTATAAGTATGCTGTTTAAATAAATAGTAAATTGGGTAGTTGTAATTTGCTTTGTTTTCGGCGTTACTGCAATAGCTGCTGAACTAACTTATTGACCCCACGTGGCCTCCAGTATTTCACCTACCAATGAGAACGCAGAAGTAACTTTAGGGTTAAGAATCTTGCCCTTTAATTCTTAGCATAGACATTTTTTTGACAAGCGGGAATCAAAGCCAGGTCTTCACAAGCCAGGTGCCACAATCATAACAAATAATTAACCAAACAAAATATTCAAAGGAGTGAAAATACAATGAAGGGATATTAATCACTCACTGAACATTAGTTGACTATTTAGAAACGTGTCGTCTACATAGAGTATGTATCGACTAGGGCTGTAACGACATATATTGCATATCGTGATGAGTTTATGCGTATCATCAATATCGTATCCAGGATATTTTAATGTGTTTCACAATATAAATGTTTTACCGGTTCTATCATAAATACAAATTTACCATTCTTTGTCTAAAAATTTAGTGATAATTTTAATTATAAAGCAGTTATTATTTATATATTTCTGTATTATTAGTGACATCCATGACATGAAATTAAAATTAATGGATGCAATGTAATGAATGCCTAATAGTACCGTTGACAATATTTTATATCGTATCATACCATTGACATATCATACCATACATATTGCGATAAAAATAAGTTCATATCGTGATGCATAATATTGTTACAAAAATTAATATCGTCACAGCCCTAGTATCGATTTCCCACCCAATGTCTACCTATTATTGTAGTAACTCCACGTCTGGTGGCCTCAACTACATCGTCTATCAGCGTCTTCGTACCACCAGAGAAGCTTTCAAACTCGAACACACCCATAGGACCGTTCCATACAATGAGCTTAGCCCGTAACACAGCCTCTGTAAATACCTTGGCGGACTCCTTCCCAGTATCCAAACCCTGTAGGACAAGTAATAGACTGAGCATATAACAACAGACAACGTGATTAGCAAATCAATAGCCGGTTACAGAATATTATTTCCGACACAATTTGCACTTATTTTCACACACCATGATAAGAGAAAATGGAGACTTACATGCTGTTTGAAAAACAAGCTCACCAACTTATTGACTCCAAAATATGGACTCAGACGCAGGAAGTGTTAGCAGCACAGTTTAGTCATACGAGTTCACAGAAGACATAATTATAGAAGAAGTAGAAAATAGGATCATTATACAATATTTTATATTTTAATATATTCTCCATCCCCACAAATGTGTCCAATCTTTCTTTGACTTTTATAAAAGTTTTAGGGTTCATCCTTAAAAACCCAATAACTATTCCATTTCTTATAGGCTAGTTGGAAGTCGTTTTTTGTTAACCTTGGGTATATAGTTCCTATTAACAAATTTAATACATTTTTTACATCAAAAATCGTCTCAAGGTTTCACTGCCATGCAAGTAATACTATAGATCTGCTTTGATCAATGCCAATAGTATGAAACGCTCAGTTATCCAACCATAATTATACATATTTAGATAGAACTACCAAGCCTACTGATTATTCAGTTTGAAAAAAGCAATCAGTAGGCTAGACAGTTCCACTTCCACCTGATACAGATTTCCAATATTATTCGAATATTGCTGAGTCTAATAGAGGAAAGTGGCACGCTTGACCCACAATTGCAAATAGTATGGGGCTCGGCTGCTGTGCCATTATAGGGGTCACCATCGGGTCACCCCCATAGTATAGAATAGTGATTTGGCAGCACACATATCACCATTCTATCACTATTCTCTTCTTCTATTTCACAGGTGACTACCACCATGACATGTGCAAGCCACGCCCACTCACCATCCAACCATCAGGTATTCCTTCCGCAATAGTACCATATCCAATCTCTGCATCTTCTGTAAACTTAGACCCAGTGACAAAGTCTACAGGTAAATGCAACTTGACACCATTCTTCTCAGCCTTCTCCATTAGTTTGGGAACTATTTCAGCTCCTTCCTCATCGTATAAAGAACTGCCAATCTACAGACAGTGTAACACTTATAATTAGCCACCAACTGAGCCAAGTGAACAAAAGTGATTTTCCAAAATCAATTTTCCTGCCAAGAGACAGAAGCGTACCAAACCGGGTCAGGGTGGTTTTGGAAACGGGCAGGGTGGCACAGTAATAGAAAGTTCAGACTGAATCGGACTGGCCTTCAGTCTGTATGTAGTTTAGACTGCTTGTCCTCCATGACAATCTAAATAGATGATGGCAGTTCAGTATATTTACAAAGCACTCGTTGTAAAAACTGCCCGAATGAGCCGTTTCAACAAGGATCAAAACCCATATTATTATAATTACTGAAAAATTCATGTCACACTCATGTGAATGTCACACTCATGTGAATGTCACACTCATGCGCATGACAAAATAGAAATATACAAACATTTAGGTTTACACACATGAACTCCCGAAAAAACATGATAACAGCAAAATAAATTAACCATTTGAACTTAAAACTTCAAATATTTGTAAGAACATTATTTGCTGATTTCAATGATTTACATATTTGACATTTACATCAAGTGTAAGTAATATGGATTATTCAATTAATGAAATTGAAAATTTAGAGAATTTTTTCCCCAACTTTCATGTCATATCTTTAAAACAAAAACTGACATCATAGTTATATTCTATTATTTATGTTTTAATTTGTGATTTGTTTTCTGTTTATATATTTTTTGAGCAATCAATAAATTATCAGTAATCCAGTACCTAAATAGTACATTGTATATCATTTTTCATTTTTATGAACCATTCCTTTTCAATTCGTCACCTTATCTTAGACACAAATCTTGGGGTTGAGTTTTGGGGATGGGTCCTAGTGTTAGAAGCACCTACCGAGCTAAAAATAAATATTTCCATTTCTCTTGTCATCTTGTATAAACATTATAGGCTTTTGATGTTACCATTTACAGTGATACCTAATGCTAATAAATACAACCCAATGTAATTCAACCGATTAATTAAATTGATTAATATTATAAAATTTAAGTTTAAGTTATTGTTAAGAGTAAAGAGGTTGGGACATGAATATTCTAGCCATTTTATATGGTTTTTTATACATTTTAGATGCAAATTTAAAAGTTTTTACGTCTTGGAGTTATGCTCACCTTACTCTGCTCTATAGCGATATGATGCGTGATGCTGTCTTGAACGAACAGATCAGCACGCAAAAAGTCATATAGTGATATAAAGGAACAATCTATAAATGTCTTATGTTTTCCTATTTATACTGGAGTTTTTTTTTAAATAATCTGACACAAATATAATGAAAGATTTTAGAACCATAATGCATATCTATTTTGCCTGATTTTGTTATCATATTTCAAGTTTTCGAAATTACAACTTTTGGGAAAAGATTATACAAACACTTTGCTCTTTATCAATGTTGATTAGCGCCATTTCTCATACCCTATGGTTGTAGCGCTAGCGATAATGAGGGTGGCATGATTCCTTCCCATTATCAAAGAACTTAGGTTTCTACATCCAGTTCTATACTAACTCGTCTGTCTTGGACAATATTTGTGAACGCAGATGTTAACGATATAACAATGTTTTTTTATTTAGTGATTCAACTAAACTTAAATATGATGATGAATTATAAGCAACAGTAAGTACGATACTTATTCAAGAAATATTAACATACAACAGGCATACAAGTGAGTTTATTGACTTGTAGGCTACAATGATTTACAAGATATTACAATCCAGATTTATTGATAATAAATTAAATACAAGTACCCAATTACAATGCAAATACTTCAGAAATCTTATCAATTCACGAAATAATGGCTATATAACTTCAATATTATCTTATTAATATATTAAAAAGTATTTAAGTTGATGTAAATACTTTTTGGTTTGTTCTTTCCTAAAATGAAATGCAATGAGACCAATTTAGTGGATTTTGGAGTTGTCTCATCACCACGATGAGATAACTCCCAAAAAGTCCATCCATTATCCAATTATCCAAATTAATATTATCTGGATAGGAAATGTATTGTATTATAAAATACATGTAGTAGTGTAAGTAACTGACCTTCATTCCCTGTAGCACTTTGAGGAAGGTAAATGCCATGCCCCCACCTATGATCATCTCATTAACCTGGTCTAACATGTTGTCTATTAGCTGTATCTTATCTTTGACTTTGGAACTAACAAAACACAATAGGAGATTAAATGTGAGCACTAGCCGCACCACCACCATTAAATGTGTGCACCAGCCGCACCACCACCATTAAATGCGTGCACCAGCCGCACCACTACCGTCAAATGTGTGCACCAGCAGCACCACCACCATTAAATGTGTGCACCAGCCGCACCACTAGCATTACATGTGTGCACCAACCGCATCACCATCATTTCTCTTACACCATCATATTTGTATTCTACACTCAATTTCACACCGACCCGCATGCAAAGTTC
>JAOQGN010065151.1:0-12462 GCA_027564295.1 Himantozoum antarcticum
AACTGTCAAGAACCCATTCATAGATTCGTACTTCTCTGTCATTTCTATTGATGGACCTTTGATTGCACCATGGTCACTGCAAACTGAGAATTAAAGCAAAAACATTTTCACCCAGACGATATCGTGACGTCTTCGTTTATCTCAGCTTAATGTTCTATTATTGTTGTTATATTTAGACGTCATAATAGCTGGCTTCAAGGGATGTATGAGGGGCATACAGATAGATAAGGTATCACTGCCCTACACGGGCTCCAACTCCGTAGCCGGCGATGCCAAGTTTGAAGATGTGTCGTTTGATTGCCACGAGTCTTTCTATGGAGAATGCAGCATCAACCCGTGCTATAATGGTGGCACTTGCTTGGAGACTTCTAGTGGTGCTATCTGCAGCTGTATAGGTATGTACAAGTGACGAGGTTGTGGTGCTATCTGCAGCTGTATAGGTATGTACAAGTGACGAGGTTGCGTGCCATTATTGTCTCCACTCTGTACATCAATTAATTAAACAGATTTGCTTTCTGTAGATTCTATCACTGCTTCGTCTCTCCGTCATCAGAATGTAAATAAGTGTAAATAAGTGTATGGTGTTGGCTTCACCGTCCTCAATATTGGTTTAGAGTACCATGCCGGAAGGTTTTGGTTATGGTGTTGCTATTACTACGGAAATCAAACAAAAATAATGATAGACTGTAGTAACAGCTCCAATGTGGATAAAAAGTTGGCCCACTTATACGTTTTGAGTTGTATAATAGATGCATTTGTTCAATTAATCAATTTTCTCGCTCATTGCCTTTAATGGCTCAGCTTATATTATAAACCGGTATGGTTAAACATAATATTATACAAAGTATATGTAATTATTCATCTATTTAGGCTTCGAAGGTTCACGCTGTGAGAAAGATCTGAATGAATGTACGACTGCCAATCCTTGCTCACTAGAGGCTACGTGTGAGAATACTAGAGGCTCATTCATCTGTCACTGCCCATCTGGTATGGCTGGACCCACATGCCATCAGAAAGATATGTGCCTATCTAAGCCATGTGGAGAAGATTCAGTCTGCTCCAATATTGATGTAGCCTTGGGTAGAGGCACCTATAGCTGCCAATGTGCTGACGGTGTGTCCGGGGACAACTGTGATGTCAGTCAGCAGCAGATCAAGGACAAAGGGCTATCACTGATACAGATTATATACGTAGCAGGTGGGTAATGAATTAGGGTACTTGAGGTGGCGTGTTGAGACACCCACAGACTCCTATGCTTTCGTGGGTGTAACTTAGTCTATGCTTCTCTGATTTTGTATTTATTTATAGTTTTCGCTTAAACTGTTTTTGTATCAGTTTGAAATGAAACTGGAAATTGAAAACTGGAACGGTGTATAAAATTTGGAACAATTAAATCAACAAGCCCCTTGTGGATGTTCAACAAATCTTTGGTTTACATCATCTATTCTGATGTTAAGGTCAATTCCACAACACATTTTCTGCTTGTTTACCTCACTTAAATCGTTCAAGTTCAATATGAGATTTGAACCACTTGTGTGTTTGTGGCCCAACTTGTGTGTTATTTAAATCATAATTGTTGATTTTGTAGATCTCTGTTAAATAATTGTTAATTTTGTAGATCTCTGTTAAATAATTGTTGATTTTATAGATCTCTTAAATTCTTGTTTGTTGTTTAGCTGGAAGTTTGGGACTTATACTGTTCATAGTGGTGATTGTGGTAATTGCCAAGTGTGTGTCTATGAGGCGTAAACAAAATACGAAGATGACGGAGAGCACGCAGAGTGAGAGGCAGGCCATGTACTACCCTAGAGGTAGTCAGAGCAGGCACTCACAGGATCTATACCCTCATAGGGCGCCCAGCCCTGCACCACCCAGTGTACCACCTAGACCGGCTAGCTACACACCCAGGTTAGCACTAATAGATTATAATAGACATTTGTTTATAATTAATCAAAGTACAATAAATTACATAAATGATAGAAATGTCAGAAAAGAAAACATATAAATAGGTGATAATCAGAGAGAACCTTAATGATCACCAGCCAAGAGTGATAATGGGACTTGGATGTGCATTAACACAGCGCTAGTGTATCGTATATTCTAGCACTTTATGCAGTACTAGTTATGTTCTTAATTTGAACCAACAGTTGTCTGTTGTACGGCAACATCAAAGCATGTTTGGTAATGCCATGTCTATGTATCATCTCTAGAATTCTTTGGTCAAGTCCCATGTGTCTCGTGTATGAAAAACAAAATAATAATAATGTTGGCAGTAGTCCTCGTCTCGGAGGCCACACACTTGACACTTCCACAGACGCTTCCACAGACGCTTCCACAGACGCTTCCACAAACTGTTCTTTGAGACAAGGTCACTGTGACATACTATATTATGACATCGCAAAACCTCATGCCGCCAGGTCTATGTAACGACTGCACACTTCTCAAACCTTGTCCACAAGTTTGACAATGTTGTTTTAAATATATGCTTATTTCGGAACGTGTGAGGGATTCTGAGTAAACGCAACCCCTCGTTCTTGTTATGTTGACTCTGAGTGGTTTCGTTAACCTGTTTCAGTGCCAATGATACCTGCTCAACCAATGGGTATGTGATTTAGTCGCAGCTGTATATAGCACTTATTTTATTTATAGTTTTACCACCATTGACTATCTATGCATCTGTGACTTGTGTGCATACAACATTCAGTTGTCGGACACTCACATTTGAAATGCAGCTGGCTTTCTGTATTATTGGCTTGTTGTGTAAATGTTTTGAAAGCGTACCATACCATATTTTATGAGCTAATGTTGTAGACCTATGTGTAGTGCGTGCTTGCCTTCAACTTTGCAGTCGGGCGCCCATATCTTGTCAGTTTTATCAGCTTTCAGGCTTCTCAATCAATATGCACAATTATTTCAGTGAATATATTATTTCAAAGATGCGCTTTTGAAGATCTTTTAATCATGTGGTTTGAAGTTTTAAATAGTCAACATTGAAGCTTCTAAGATGTTCACTCTATACTGTTTATGTATTGTATAGTGTTTGGTCACTACACTGTTTGCTGCTAATACTACTGTACTGTGTAGTGAGTGGTTGATAGATGCTACTGAACAGTGTAGTACTGCTGATTGGTTGATAGTATGCTATCGCAACAGTGTCGTGATGGCTGATTGGTTGATATGTTCTACTTTAACGATGTAGCATCTACTGATTGGTTGATATGATTGGGCTACAGTATTGTCTAATGAGTGGTTGGTAGATGCTATTGTAACAGTGTAGTATCCGCTGATTGGTTGATGGATGCTACTGTAGCAGTGCATGGACTACTGATTGGGTGATATGTGCTACTGTGATAGTGCAGTGACATCTGAATGGTTGATGGATGCTAACTGTAAAAGTACAGTGACTGCCGATTGGCTGATAAACTGCTTTGCAGTAATTGTTTGGTAGAATCAACGACTCTTCCAAAACTGTAAACTCAATTATACATACGCATCAGCAGACAGGAGTTGCCCTCTCTTCACTCAGCCCTTTGTATTATGTCATTGCACTATAATCAGAGCCGTATAAGTAAGAGTTACGACAAAGGAAGTTACAGGTGCCATTTTTCCTCCTAGTACTTACCGACAGAAGTACACAAAGGCATCCCTATTTCAGGACTGACAATGCGGGTGTCGACCCGCCCTCAATGGATACTCTGAAACAGGGCTACATACAAACGGCTGGGCAGTCGGGGGATGATCCCTAATCTGCTCGTGCTTTTTTGCGAAAGTTTACCATCTTGAAAGAGTCGTTAGTAGAATGATGTCTTTGTAACAGCATAATGACTCCCAATTGGTTGATAGATGTTTCTGTGATAATGTGGGAGATTGCTGATTGGTTAATAGGTATATCTGTAACCGCGTAGTTACTGCTGACCAGGTGATAGATGCTAGTGTAGCGGTGTAGTGATTGGTTGATAGATGCTTCTGTGTAGTGTAGTGACTGTTGATTGGTTGATATTATGGTACTGCAACTTACAAGACGTTAAATAGACTGACATTATGACTCTATACTATATAGACTGTACTTACACACATCATTTGTTTATATTTGCAGTGTCAATGAAAATAAAGCCTTGCAAAGGAACTATGACCTGTCACATGACTATGGGTCTGCAGCAGACGGACTGGATAGGATGGGCAATATGAGCGCCTTCTCCTCGGTATGTCTAGCTATGGTTATACTCTATGGTTATACTCTATGGTTATACTCTATGGTTAAACTCTATGGTTAAACTCTATGGCTAAACTCTATGGTTATACTCTATGATTATACTCTATGGTTATACTCTATGGTTATACTCTATGGTTATACTCTATGGTTATACTCTATCATGTACTGTTTTATCTCGACTGTAGACAATTGAATTGTAACATATATTTGCTTACAACATCCTTACATTGACCCATTCATTGCTATCATATATTGTAGTTACACATAAATATTTTATTATATCAATATTTTTAGTGATACATTTTTAATAAAAATTTGCAATATTTCTGTGTCTGTAATTAACTGAATTATGTGTTTAATGAGTTATTTGTGTAGCAGAATTAAAATTATCTGATGAGCTGACTTTCTTTGTATTTAGGAGTTCCGTGATGGGCTGGTGAGGACAAACCCACCCAGAACTACCTCCACATTTGCTGCTCTGCCCAAACTCAGCCCTCCTCCCCCTAGTATCAGTGATACAGACTCGATTAGAAAACCAGAGTGGGATTTTAACTACCCAACCAATGAGAACGCTTCTGCCAAAGGTAAATGTTGTAACAATTAGCCAATCAGAATATATATATCTAGTAAAAAAGAAAGTTTAATACGACCAATAAAAATATCTCTAGTTGTATTTGCACCAACCAGCACGTTAATTGAAACTTGCATATTGCTCCAACCAGTATGGTTGATTTGCTATTGTTTGACAAACTAATTCAGAACTTGTCAAACAATAGCAAATCAGCTACTGGAAGCAGACGTATTTCTTGTTTTAGTTCGACTAATTAATAAAATGTTATTTTCTGCAGAAGATTATAGTACTTGATATCCAACCGATTATATGTAGGTTAAATATATAATATAATGTAAGGTAGTTGCTATGAATAGTAATTGAATTCCAGGGAGATTGATGCATTAGAATTAGAACCGTTCTCTGCTGATGTTAGTCCATTTACTAGGGCTTTATTTCCTCAAACCGATAAGAAGACTGGCAGCCATAACAACCTCCACTTGTTCATTCTAATCAACTACTGTGCTATAAATGTGATTTTAGAAATGATGTCATCTGGGAAGGGTTCCGACAGACCGTCCCGTAATACAGTTATTGCAGCTGTACCACAACATGTAACTTCTAGAGCTGGTTCTAAGGCTGGCTCGAGAACTGGATCTAAGCCACCATCAAATGGTAGCTTCGCCAGCATACCTCAGGAGGATGAAGGTAGTTGTTGTTACCTGTTGTTATCAACATAATCTGTTGTTATCCACTTTTGCCAATTGCGATAAGTGGATAATTATAGTGGTCTACCACGTGATTATCATTGAATTGTGAAGGAATTCTGCCATGTGCGGCATAGCAGTATTGCGGCATAGCAGTATTGCAGCAATGCGTATGGAATGGATTGTCTTCCCGATGCTATTTCCCTAAGTACAGTATTTAAGTACAGTTGTGTGCAGACAACTCCAGAGCATGTAAAGCTAACCAGAGTTTTACTGTACATGTTACCTTGGCTGCCGAGCGCTGCAGTATTCATCTCTAGTATTGCATTCAAGCCTGCTATTACAATATTGTGGACAAGCATTCTCTATCCTCCATTTTGTCCATAACATTTAAATATTTCTAAACCTGCGTATATCATAGCATTAAGTCATTTCTCCATATTGTAGCCGTTAGCCTAGCTTCACTCCGCAGTAAACTTCCAGTGGGACGGGTACACAACCCCCCACAAAATGTAGTTAAAGGTAATGCATGCTACAAGCCTCCTCAACGCAACTGCTGCAACTGAATACTTATGTTTGAAAATTTGTGTTAGTCGCTACTATAATATTAATAATTTACTAAAAAGCTGCATACTAAGTTATAATGCTTTACGTTATGATAATCTACTTGTTTGTTTATAAATCCTCGGGTAGTCATGATTATGCTGTCGTAGCTTGCCCTATACTGTCGGTGTTAGTTGGGATGTCTTTAATTATGTCCCGCAGTGTGATCTCCAATTTGTTAGACCCAAGCTATGAACTTGTATCCTGAATTGCTTAGCCATTTGGAGCTCTGGTATGTGTATGTGTAGCATAAATCCACTGTCCCTCCCACAGCAATATGTTCAGTTTGACCCTCCTCTACGTCCATCTATCTGCGTAAGAATATCAACACACCGACAGGACCTTGGAACATCCGTGGCAAACCGTGGCTTCGTGCTACGCAGCTCAGTAAATGTTGTTCAGTTAGCATATATGAGTGATGTGGAAATTTTCAGTTTTTTCTTGTTTCTTTTGATATCTAAGTTTGCTCTTGTTTTGTTTTACGTCTTTTGATGAATAGTACATCATTCTCTGCCGCATGAATATTAAGACACCTCTTTGACCTGGTAGAAAATTTGGAGTTGTGCTTCCTTTAGGCATATTTAGATAATCTGCTAATCAAGGTTCATGCTATACTAACCATACGGTATCATGAGCTCTCTGGAACTATCAGCTCTCCGTAGCTATGAGATCTATCATGTAGAGTGCTAGTATAATAGTGTAAAGAAGCTAGGCAATCTATTATGCATAGTTGTCATAACCTGTGACCAATCGTGGGTAGTTGTAACCACTACCATGTGCCCAATTCGTTAGATGTAAACAATATTCATACTAAATACTAATCCTGGCTTTCCATTGACCATAATATAATGATTTTCCTAAGGCTATGTATAATTGTTATTACATAGCATTACATTTACCTTCCCACTACTAATTCCCTATGAATGCTCTGCTACAACAGCCTCCAATACTATGAAGCGATATTACTCTTCTCCGTATTGTCAGCCACCTTGTTCATAGTAAACTCTAATTTTCAATCGGTAATTTCAAGCTAAAACTGAAATACCTGTTTCCTTGAATGCATGCAGCGCTGAGCCATCAGGTCAAGCATTAATCCAACAAGAGTTAATACTTCTGCCTGGCTCTATTTCCCCCCCCCCCCCCCCCATTCATGTTGGAGAGGCGTAAAAGAACTAATTTTACATCTGGACATCCCAGGAAATTTGTTCTTACTTTGAAATTATGTGAATTATATAATTTTAAACAGTGTTTTTATGCTCGAGTTTAGATGTCATTCTATTGCTATTGTTTTGAATATTATATACAAGCTGGTACTTGGCCTGTAACATTATGGACATGAGGTTTTTAACAATTTACCCAGTAGTCTTAGTGTTTGTGTGTGAAGATGACCATGGGTCACATTATATTGTACAGTATTCATTTAGCCCAAGTAGACGGAGGCAATGCATGTTTCAAGTGACCATATCATGGTGCACTAATTTACCTAACAATGGTCGGTACGGTATAGCATTCATGCAAGGTTGTTTACCTGTAATACTGTTTCTTAGGCTATCATTGGGACACTAGTGATTGGGTTCCCATGAGAGAGGATGGCCGCCTTCCAGATCTCAGAGATCTCAGAGATAGGCGTACAGACATGGACGGCTACCCAGTGGCAGCTAGGCTTCTGGTAAGATATAAATCTACATCTAGATAGTAGGTCATTTCCTCCAATATAAGCTTTTCGGTTGCTAATTTCGCTTTAATATACGATTTTCTTCACAATTATTTCTTCTTACTTCTAATTGATCCGCAATCTGTAACATTTCAATAATACTATAATTATATGTCAGTCAATGCAAGGTATAGCACCTTGTATAGCGTGTATAGTGTATAGCACGCAATGTATAGCACGTAATGTATAGCACGCAATGTATAGCACGCAATGTATAGCACGTAATGTATAGCTCACAATGTATAGCACACAATGTATAGCTCACAATGTATAGCACACAATGTATAGGTCACAATGTATAGCACGCAATGTATAGCACGCAATGTATAGCATGCAATGTATAGCACGCAATGTATAGCACGCAATGTATAGCACACGATATATTGCACACGATGTATAGCGCACGATGTATAGCGCACGATGTATAGCGCACGATGTATAGCTCACGATGTATAGCTCACGATGTATAGCTCACAATCCAGAATCCACTACATGTCTTGATGGCCGAGTAGTTAACTGCATGGCTTGCCACACCGAGTTTCAAGTCATACATAGGGAACAAACATGTCCAAATCATATGGATGACACCTTGGCTTCAGACACAATTATACTTTCTTACCTGTGAGACTATAATTAACATGTAACATCTTCTTTCTAGTAAGATCATTTTAACCAAAGCAGATTAGGCTCCACATTAGACACTGACCGGCGAAAGCTTCTGCTAATGTGTTTCCCAAATTTTAGGTTTTTTGTACAACTACATGTACCTCTATTTATGTATTCTATTTTATCAATGATAGATTTATTTCCTGTGTGCATGACTTGCTTCACTGCAATGTCGAAATATAAAGAGATTCCACTTGATTATGATCACATTCTCTTGTTTCAGTCGATGTCAGAGGTGGATGACTCCGAGTATGTAGAGGATTCCGAGCTGGATGATGATGTTATACCACAGATTAGTGGGCCGTCCTATAACGCAGAGGATATTCTGGCTCTACAAGCTCAGTATAAGCTAGACTATGACCTACCAGAGCTACATGTACCTAAACCAGACCGTAACCACTACCTCCCTAGTCATGGTGAGTGCTAACCTTGAACTTAGGCTAATGAAAGGTCCAAATAAGTTACTAAAAAACTGCACTGCTACCTATTCTTGAGCTGGATGAGTCACACAAGGAGCTGGATGAGTCACACAATATCACTAGGAGAAGACTCAGTAAATTGTGTGCCTATCTCTATGTGGTAATCATTATAGATATACATGTATCTGTCCACATAATTATATGATCAATATGATTTGTGATGAACATTTCTATATTTTGAATTGTCTTTCTGGCCGAGTGGTTTCAAGTTATACCTTCATGTAGTTACAAGTCTTACTGGCAAGGGTAAGATTTCAAGCCTTAGCAATGACCTAGGAATTCTTTAGCGTAGTGCGGCATAGTTAACGTTTGCATAGATAGCGGCAAATTCAATACTTGAATATGCTATCTAGGGTGGTGTTGCATAGCGGCAGATTGAATACGCTAACGTGGTGTGCCATAGCTGCAACTTCAGTACTTGAATAACCAAGTTTACATAATATGTTAATTCTTAAGTAATAAACCACTTCTATGTTTTGAAGGTGATCAATACTTGATTTTTCTGCAGGTATTTCGCACTTGGATAGAAGAAATCTCACCGATGTCTGTCAGCCAATGCTCAGTGGTCGGGGCGTCAACTCGCCTGCTGTACCACAGCGTTCAGCTTCACTGAGTTACTCAACCGATGACATAACCTGTGCTACAGGGGATGAGATGGCTGCCTTAGGGGGCTATACCTCCATGGAGGCAGGGGACTATGCCTTAGGGGGCTATACCTCTATGGAGGCAGGGGACAGTCAGAGTGAACTATCAGAGAACATCTGTGATATCGAGTCGGACTGCGAGGCAGATCTCGAGGGAATATTGAGGCGAGTAAAGAATCCCAACAGTTCGGAGGTTTGAGGACAGTTACCTACGCTATTATCTGCTACCATAGAATGCCTACCAGTAGTATATCGTCTAGTAGAATATCGACCAGTAGTATTGTTGCAGACTAGTACAGAATATTTAGTATCCAACGACACAATCCACAATATTTTATGTAAATCCAATCCCTTTGGAACAACAACAACAGTGGCTGCGACCCACAAATCATGTACTTGGTATTCTATCCAATAGCATTTTAAACTAGGATATAAAAGGCTTATATATTTAGACCTCGTCTAGTCTGAAACTATATGCTTGATTTTTGGGCAACATGCAATGACAAGCTTGTAAAATGCACAGCATTTGAATTGATAATAATACAAGTCATACTACTCGTCTTTGAATGGACCCATTTATTAATAGTTGTCCGCTCATTATTTTTATTTTACAAGAAAAGACAACTATCAATAATTAGGCTGCTTTGCATACAGGTAGGCTGAAATTCCAACCCACGCCAGCGTGTTCAGTTAGGAGCTCAGGCTACCCTACTTTGCGTGTCTACTTACACTAAATCAATACTTCATTTTCTGTACCTTCTATAATATAATAATTATTATCGATATTTACATTTTATGAATACTTGTTATAATTTTGTTTGTATTTATTTTTTGGGTTTTGTATATAATGATAATTCACAAACTTTATTATTGTTATAAATGAATTATATATATAATTATGTACATAGTGTAGCATGGTTTGTAATGACGAGATACAACATAGACAATATTTTGGTGCTCACACGTCATACCGTCATACCGTCTCTTACTACTCCAATCTACAATCAATCATCTACTTGTTTTTCTTTTTATCTCAACTTTTTTCTTTGACAGAAAATTAATTTTTGGTGGACTTCAAACTGCAGCCAGCCTACTTACTGTGTATTATTTTGTTATATAATGATTTTTTGTCGATCATTGCTCCGCTACTTAGCTATTTCCTGGCGTCTAGATTCAGTCTCCTATCATTATACATGTATTATTGGCATCTATTATATAGCAGTGAATTTGGGAATACTATTATATAGCAAACCAATTTGTTTCCTCAATCATTTTATTAATGACAAATAAAATATAAAAATAGTTATATAAATTGCACGGTTTTAATATTCCGTATATATGTCAAATTGACCGTATATATGTCAAAATGTCCATCGTAATAAAATTCTAGTCGATGGGCTGCTATGTGACGATTCCCACCTTCCAAATCAGTCGCACTGGTCTAAGGCTATATCTGCAGTACTGAGTCACTGCCCGCTATGTGAGTCACTGCCCGCTATGCGAGTCACTGCCCGCTATGTGAGTCACTGCCCACTATGTATCTACATTGTTGGCACATTCATATAATAATTACGGGTTATAGCAGACCCGAGCTGCCACTAGTTGAGTTAATACAGTATGCCGTACACAGTTTTGGGATGTTACAGTGCATGCATGTTACAGATACACAGTATCTGTTATTGCGGTAACTGGATTACGTTGCCAAAATTTGACGTTGTGGCCCGAATAGCTGCAAGCATATCCAATTCAGTCACAGGAAAGTGTGACATCCACCTCATCTGAAATGTTGGCCACAGACTCAATGTAGAGATGAGTTGCTGGGATTAATCTGTTTTCTGGCATTTCACAACTGTTTCTGCAGTACTTCCTAAAGCATAATACACAGACAGATCAGGTAACGATATAAGTTTCTGAGGAAGATGATATACGGGTGGTGCTACCAAGCTATATGGGTGGTGCTACCAAGCTATACGGGTGGTGCTACCAAGCTATATGATGGTGCTACCAAGCTATACGGGTGGTACTACCAAACTATACGGGTGGTGCTACCAAGATGGAAGGGTGGAGTTACCATTACCAAGATAAACAAACTGAAATAAACTGCAACTAAACTATCAGAATCGGATGGAGACTTGTTAACCAGATGTAAACACTTGTTACCTTTACCGGCTAAATGTAAAGCAACAAATTAGTTCGGAAGTGCAATAATTTCTCGGCTCCTATTAAGCGACAATTCACCCTCAAAACTTGACCTCCTGCCCAGTGTGACAGGCTATGTACTTAACTGTCAACTCAACAACGCGTCTTGAGAGCAGATTATGACTTAGTTGTAACGAGTTTATTGGGAGTCAGAACAGGGACTTGTCGTGGGGGCGGAGTGGAAACCGGCAGGTTTTTAGGAAATGCTTTCTCAAACCTTTGGGGGTGTCTCGGAAGTCCTTCAGTAATTTCTATGTCAGAATTTGGTTTATGGCCATTTGTGTGAGATGGCCATTTGTGTGAGATGGCCATTAGTGTGAGATGGCCATTTGTGTGAGGTCAAAAGTTTTCTGAAAGAATATGGCCAGCTTCTCAGAGATATCCTGTGAATACAAAGGCAGTAATGATGCTAATAACTTATGAGAATATTTTCAAGATGACAAGCAATGTGGGGAAATGTAATATATTATCCTAAATGAATGCTAACTTCCTCAATACACCACTGAAATACTGACCTGACTGATTTTCACCATTATCCCCTATCGAAATTGCCACATACAACTCAATACCTATGTTATCACTAGTATATCCACCTATTTTTAAGAGTCAAAGGAGCCTTATAACGAGAAAAATTGTCCATAAACAGTTAGTCCAATAATGTCACTTTTTACGCACATTGAGACTCAC
>JAOQGN010065262.1:0-12459 GCA_027564295.1 Himantozoum antarcticum
TTGTGATATAGGACTGTAGCTTGTGATATAGGACTGTAGCTTGTGATATAGGACTGTAGCTTGTGATATAGGACTGTTTCTGCTGAGTAAGTAAGTTAGGAATGTTGTGCAACATCCAAAACAATTATTATTATTCCCCTGCACCAGCATTTATTGGTTTATCTCTTCACTCTTCACTCTTCAATGGAAACATTGAAATGATTATCCATTTCTCCATTTGTTGGGCTAATGATTTTTGATCATAACATAGAGATCAAAAATCGTTACCCCAAGAAATAAATATTTCTAGTAAAGCATGGCCTGAGAGAAAAATAAATTAGGAGTGATTTTGATGTTGTTACACAATAGTCATCATGTAAGAAGTCGTTAACAAAATTAATTAGACGAAACTTATTGGAATAATAAATACATGGTTCAGCTGCACATAAAGTTATCTCTTCGTGTAGCAAGTACGAATGATGTTGAGAAACGGAGCCCCTTCTGGTTGAGTGAAGCGATATAAACCGAATTGTAGTGGAGAATTCAAATCCGATTGCCCAGCAACACATAATAGATCAGAAAGACTGACGAATTAGTATAGGTTCAGGCTGTTCTGCAGTGCTGAATTTGTTTTCTGTCAACCAAAGTGAAGCAACTTCTGGGTATGGGAATGTCTTTGCTCAGCAGCCTTCACTTTGGTTAGCTGCACAGTAAATACATGTATGTGAACTTACTATTACAGGGTACTACTGCCCCTACGGCACTGGAGAGAATTTGCAGATGTGTCCGGCTGGTACATACAACCCAATAGAGAACTTAGCCTCAGATAACCAATGTACACAGTGTGACCCTGGTACATACTGTTCACTACCCGGACAATCTAACTATACTGGTCTATGTGCTGCTGGCTACTATTGTACTACAGGTGAGCAGTAAACATTTATTCTAGATTCTTCCTATCGCACGTATAACGAACAATTTCTGTATAAACAGTATACTTAGTGATTATTGTTCAAACCGCAAGAAAATGAAATGTTAATGTGGTGATTTGCCTCCTTGATGGCAATTATATTTCTAGTAACGAGAGTAATAAAATAATGTTTAAAGACATTTTGTTCTATTATTTTAGTTGTGGTGATTTACTTTGTATACCATTATTCATAAAACTGAAACATCCTGCACCCATCATGACTGTTCTCTTGTTCCTACGCAGGCGTTAACACCTTTGCTCCTAGCAGCAACAACAACACCGGTGTTGGTGGGGAGTGCATGCCTGGTTATTACTGCCCAGAAGGATCTGTGAGACCGATATCATGTCCTCCTGGTGATTACAGGTAAATAAACATACATGTAGATGCCCTATATTAAATAGACATGTGTTACCTCTACCTGCGAAAATCAAGTGAATCGTCCCTGCAGACCAAATGTGGTTCTTGAAATGTAAAGATTGGAGGGCATTACTTCAGATATCATACTAGTGCATGTAGCAGCCATTCCGGTTCTCGGATGTTTTATTTTGATCAGCGTTTCTAGTTGTTTTCAACAAAATGAAGGCACTGAATGCCAATTGACTTTTAGATAATTTAATATGAATGAGATCAGTAAAGACTTATTTCATGGAAACACAACTCTAT
This sequence comes from Himantozoum antarcticum, assembly GCA_027564295.1. NCBI lineage: Eukaryota > Metazoa > Bryozoa > Gymnolaemata > Cheilostomatida > Bugulidae > Himantozoum > Himantozoum antarcticum. Next base: position 1,614 of record JAOQGN010065262.1, read on the forward strand.
GAAACATAATTCCATGAGAATATGACTCCAAGGAAACACTGTTATGTGCAACCTATACTACCCAATGTCACATTATGATCAACAAAGTATTATCGGGTAGTCATAATAATTTGATGTTGTCCAGGTTATTGAGGCATTTTGGATCCCTTGTTAGTGGTCTTCACAACATTACCGGACACTGCACCAACACCGAACACCAACTAATATGTTCACTGTTGTATTTAGTTAACAGACTACTGCTTATGGACTGTACTGTTTATGGGAACTGTTATCATTTTAGTGCAATGTGGAGACAGGCCGTGTGTACACAATGCGACCCTGGCTACTACTGTACTGAGAATTCTACACACTACGACTATCAGATATGTCCTGTAGGCCACTACTGCCCAACTGGAACAACTTCAGCATATGAGAACCCATGTCCAAAGGGCACCTACAACCCTATAAATGGCACAGATTCTATAAACGACTGCCTGGACTGTCCACCAGGACAATATTGTGAGAGTAAGTAGGCAGTGTACCTGCTGTTGGAGTACGAGCAACTGTTACAATTCCTGGTTGGTAACCGGTAACTGGTAAATTTTTTTTCATTTCATCTTTTAGTTTAACAAAGATTAGTGTCAGTAAATTGCTGCTAGACAGGCAGATCACCCAATGGCAATGCTCCTGAAACCAACACAAATACAATAACAACAACAGCTGCTTTGTTTTTGGTTTTTGTTGTTCGCTGCCCTAGCGATATTATTTGTACATGGTAATTAAATAGCAGAGCTAACCGAGGGAAGTCCACAGCACAGATGTTCCCGTAGGGGTTGGATGTGGGCAATGAGGAAACCTTCTACGGGACGAAAACCTCGCAGTCAACGGTGGGACTTGAACCCACGTCCTTGCAGATAACTTGCGTCATAGCTGCAAGCTTAGACCACTAAGCCACCATGACACGGTGCTGACCATGCATGTTGGTTGTAAGTTACGATCATTCTGTAGATTGTGCGCTGTTGTTATTAGTGCAATAGGCAAGGCCTTCTATGCGATGAGACCATCTGCTCGTAAGTGAAACTCGACTTCGCATCTTTGCAAATTCTAATCTGATCGTATCCTGACATTCTCATAGCCACCACATTATTACATTGCTGATATTTTAGCTGATGGAATAGAAACACCGACAGGCAACTGTTCAAGCGGTTGGTACTGCACCGGCAGGTCGTATGAGAGGGAGCCTACACCTCCACTCAATGTAACAGATTTACCGTCTTGTGTGTGTCCTGCTGCAAACTACACCGGCGGCCAATGCTGGCCTGGAACATTCTGTCCTGAAGGATCCCACTACCCTGTTGACTGTACTGAGGGCATGTATTGTGATGTAAGTAGACATAGCTTATTATCTACTATAGCTGTACCTGTAATTGATTGTTTCTTTCTTTTGATAGTAGTTGGTAACTTTGAAAATTATGTATTTGACAGTAACTGTAATGATGCGCTGTACTAGAAAACATAGCAGAACATGTGGTGGAGTGTGATTGGGATATTTAGCAGAATGTAAATACAATATAGCGGAGTGGAGGAGAGTGCATAGCAGAACACATGGCAGAGTGTGTGAAACAGCTTATATTATAATAAGAGTGAAGATGTCTATTTCTACTGAACTTCCAACAGTAATCAACAGAAAATTTCCATATTTTCGTATCAGATAATAGCATCCATTACTTTTAGTACATCTAGATGGTAACTATACATTCACTATTGATACAGGACTATCAATGAGAATGGAATAGGATTATTACGATTAGTATTATCACTGATGTTATTTGTTATGATGAAGTAGATCCTGCGAAGTATTTGGATATAAATATTTTTCCATGTTGAAATGATGTTTTAATAAGATGGCGAACTATCAGTAAAACTCAGGGTTGGTTGTGTAGATAAGGTCATGGTAGCTCGCTTGTGATGTCCTGGGATCGATCCCCTCTGTGGTAAAAATTCTTGGGTAAAGGTGTTCTGATCTGCCGGTAAAATGCTGGAGGACAGGTGGGTTTCCCTTTACTAGCTCTGCTATTGGATTTCTATCTAAAACAATACAAAAGCAAACATGCCTGCTTATGGGATAGTTGCTGTTACTCATTATCCTGACATTTCTTTGCTCTCTAAGCCTGAATAATTTATTTTTATTTCATAGAGATTGTCGTGTTGGGTTGACATTAGCATGTGGTACTTGCTGGGTTCTCTGCTTAGTTAAACAAATTAGACTAGAGAGTGCTCTTCCCTATGTAGTTGTAGTTGTCTTTGTAGTCGATAGTGGCAAAGTGACTCTACATTTAACGTAGTTATCAAGTTATGCTCTCTTGCCTGTATAATAATCTGCAATACAGAGCACCAAGAACTGATTATTCCTGTTTACAACAGCACAACAAATTGTCTTCACTAAAATTTATACTTTTTGCTTTTAATGATTGAATTTGGAACTAGCAATTGGAAAGACTCTAATATTCTGCTGCTTGATTTTACAGGCAAATTAATTTGAAACATTTTAGTAAAATCGCTACAGTTGGAGAATATTCCCTGAAAGTTCTTTCAGTTGGCGAACTCAACACATTAATGGAAACAACGGGCTCTAAAATGCACTTTTATCAACTGAAATGTGCATAAAATTTGAAATGGGATGAAAAGTTACAACAGTCATTTTAGCATCTGGAATGGAAAACATTTTATAGACATGGCTGCCAATTGTATGATGCGTACGTAACTATGTGATACATTTTGAATAAATTTCTCATTTATTTGTAAAAGCATATTTATATTATGCGGATGCAGTCTATGTAGTAATAAAAGGATCCATACAATGTTCACAATTTACAGGAATATGGAATGTCAACACCACAAGATCAATGTGATGAAGGGTACTATTGCCCCGGTGCTGCTGTAAGCTCCGTCGAGGTCATATGTCCAATAGGGCATTATTGCCCCACAGGGTCAAAGCAACCCACACCCTGCCCCAGTGGTACTATGAGCAATAACCTGGGTAACCCTAACATCACATATTGTGAGCTATGTACTGCTGGCTTCTACTGCTCTGGTATCAACAACACCAACGTCACCGGTAATATTATAACACATCTTATTCTCTTCAATACTATGGTCTAGCTAGATCTAGGTCTGTTTTAACCAATGCTCTTAAGTCTATATCTTATGTGTGTCCTGCTCTGTGTTAAATACTGCATGAACAACCATTGACTTGTAGGTACCGATTTGTGCTAATGGGAATATGATTCATTTACATGAAGCAAAGCCTGGCATTTGCCATTGTTTTCCAGTTCACATAGTCAATGCTCCAATACCATAGCCAATATTATGCTTGTGTGGTAGTAAGCGCTTTTTCATAGTTTATGAATGTGTATATTATCATTGCTATTTGGTACATTCTAGCCGTTAGGTGGGTAGAACAATTCATTGTGGCAATGCCTTCGTTTCATTCTAGCATGGAGTGGTAATAACATAGTGAAAATTATCACACACTGTGTTTGTTTCTTCTACCACAGACCCGTGTGCTGCTGGATATTACTGTCCAGCTGGCCAGTCTGAGGCCACTCCAATGGAATATAATTGTACTATTGGTCACTACTGTCCAGTGGGCACTCCGGAGCCATATGCTTGTTCCCCAGGCGATTACCAAGATGAGATACTACAATCTGAATGTAAAGACTGCCCGACTGGGAGGTAGGCATCCAATATTCCCTCTTTGTTGAGGCAATGTTGGATTGCCATTAGAATTAGTTCCCTATAGATTATTCCAGCTTACCTATATATAATATATACATACATTATAGCGAATGATTCAAATTTATTTTTAGGCAGCGTAACATGCGACAGCATACTATGCTATCATCACTCTGTACAACATTAACGAGATTTCTCTAACTATCTTGTGCCGCTGTCATTTTCTGTATTTGTTTCTAATTTCACAGGCTTCGGGATGAAAGGAGATGAGAGCGGGAAGTTTTAAGAAATATTAATCAGCATTTGATGCAACTTTCAAGTCCCTCAATTTTCTTGTGTCATGAAATGCTGACATGTTCTTGTGACAGAAATGGTGAAACATTTCCGTAATAATTAATAATTAATAATTAATCAAGAATTCTGTAATATCTATATTTTGCCAGTGCCGCAATTGTAATAACAATAACAATAACAATTGTAATAACAACTGTAATTCATATTCGTATTTACGACTATAATACTGCTATTCCATGGCTATCATTACGTTTTGCTGCTTGCACTTCAGATATTGCGATCCAGTGGAGGCATCTGCAGCTGCTGGCTCTACCACAGGAGTTGTGTCTCCCACTGTATGCTCTAGAGGCTATTACTGTCTGCTGAACACAGAGACAGAACATGAGTATCCTTGTCCTGTAGGAGCATACGGCAATAGGACAGCTCTGGAGTCCAGTGCTGAGTGTAATCTGTGTGATGGTGGCTACTATTGCCCAACTGAAGGTGAGCACAAGGCAAACTTTGTTACATACTCGACAACAAGATAATATTATTCAAATTGTAATTACAATTGCTGTTATATGTCTTATAATGATCTAAGTGGCACCATATTTACATGGCACACCTTTCTCGTGGTTTAGAATTGTCTACTTCTATATTGTATATAAACCGATAACTCCTAATTGCTGAAGCTATACCTTCTACATAGCAAAGTGAACTACTTTCAAGACTGCCTTCAACAGAATCAGCACTTCATTACAATTATAAATGGACACCTATGTCCATTTATAATTGGACATAGGTGTCCATTACGTTTTGCTGCTATGTCCTATTATACATTACAACATGTAAGTCATAGCTTCACCAGACATACCATATCTTATAAACTATAATACCATAATACTTATACATGATACTCATGTACCATCCATTTCTTTTAGGTTTGACAGAGCCATTTGACCTTTGTAATGCTGGCTATGTATGCTCTCTGGGGGCATATAATGCAACTCCAACTGACAATTCTACTGGATATGAGTGCCTCCCAGGCTATTATTGCCCAACTGGATCAGACCAGGGTGTCAAATGCCCGCTTGGCACATTCAGTAATGTGTATGGACTGGAGAATGTCACAGAATGTACAATGTGTACTGGTGGATATTACTGTGAAGAGAAGGGTAAGATAATTATAGATTACACTCTACAGTCTCTATTAATTTACTTGTGGGCTTTTATGCATACACTTGTCAACTTCTTGGCACATGTATGCACAAATATCAATACTTAGAAGTCTCAGAGGACCTAATCCACCCTGCACACAGCTTCCTTAGCGAACGTACGCAAATGGTATCTCATGGTGATATTACATCTAACGAAAATGCTTGCTCAGTAGGTGTCCCACAGGGTACGTTGTGTGGTCCTTAGTTTTGGTCAGGGATGTCAACAAGTCAGCTTTTGCCAACTCTCAAGTCCCTCAAGCAACTTTAGCTCAAGTCTCAAGCAATTTCAAGTCACACATGCTTGCGTCAATTCAAGTCAATTCAAGTCTAACCTATTGCCTAAATTCAAGTCAAGTCAAGCATCAAACTAAGACCCAAGTAGCCTGGCTTTACCAAGCCACTTGGGGATTAGGAGTTATGTGCTGACGGATCGGCGATAGTAAGTTGGTGGGGTAAGTGATTGGCGATAGGAAGCTGGTGGGCCCACCCACTAGCCCTGACTGAGCTTATGCATTGCAAAGGTCAAACCAGTCAATTATAGATAGGCTGAGGGTAGACAAGTAGTATGGCGTCCAGTAGCCTGTGATCCTAACCGAAAAATGTCAACTCCAAACCAAACTAAGGCTACTGAATGCCATAAAATATTGCAACCAATTTTTTTTATAACATTTATTATTTATTAAATTTTTTTTATTATTATTATTGAAATATTGAATAAACAATTTAGTAATAAATAATTGTTAATTTTGGTAATAATATTAATTACCTTTATCCAATTATTAATATGCATAAAATAGTTTTACACAGTTTATTATTTATAATTTATTATTACTGTATTGTTATCATAATATATAAATGTACAATTATTTATGCTGTGCAGTGTGCAATATAAATTATTGACTTATAATTTATAAATATAATCAGTAATTTCAATTTGACTTCAATTTAAATTTAAAAAGAATCGATGGTGGTAGTTAGAGTTGGAGAGCAGAGCCAATGTAATATAAAAAGAAAACAACAATTAAAACATAAATTGCACCATCTAATTAATTAATAAATACAATTTACAAGCAATAATATAATAATTTTATTAAATGCGAACAAAGATATAATCTACCTTTCTTTATGCTTTTTCAAAAGGCGTATGAAGTTACTTGTCGTCACTAGGCCTTCAGTAATAGATGTTTTTTACAAAGGATACACACAGCAGAACGAGATTTATTTGTCTGCTTATATTTGGTATAGGCAAATTTTACTATTCTTGGTATGGATTTCAAGTTCGCGTGTTCAACTTGACTATCGTGACTATCACTTGTGACAGAAACTGCATCAATTCCATGCCCCAAGTGTGACCGAGTGGCGGAAATGAAGGGGCTTGCATCCAGGAAATCAGTAAATAATAGACTTTTTACCGAAAGGTGGGGAGGGGTATCCAAGTGTCCCGCGATATTTTAAGGAGCCCGACTATTTATCGTGTCAAGGTCTAGTTTCACTGTTTCCGGGTTACGCATACACAAAATAGATGGTTTTTTCTCCCACTTTGCTTAGATCCTATATTGTTGTGCCGTTTTTGAACTTTCTCAGCCTTGTAAGCACTTGATATTCAATTCAAGTTGCAAGTGTAAGCAGTCACAATTCAATTTCAAGTCGATCATAAGCCTTTGTCAAGTCAAATCAATTCAAGTCAAAACCCCTGCTTGTTAAGTGGGTAAGTGGATAATGTCATTGCAATGCCACTGGGTGGTGCAGCGTCCCTATATTCTCAGCAACAGGTAACTTGATAGATTTTGGCTAGATAATAGAAGGTAGTTGTCTACATCTGTACCCAGATCATTGGATCTGCAGCCAGCAGATACGAGCCAGTTATCTGTCCTCTACTAATCTGGGTGCAGGCATTTTCACTATTTAGTGCAACTGGAAGGCTGGCAGTTGCCTACACAATCAATATGCAAGAATTGCACACCCATAACAATATTGAAAGAATTAGTGTTTATGTGGTTATCATATAAAATTAAATTACATATAAAATTATCCTCACAGGTTATCATATCATTGCAGGAAGAATTTTTTTAATCTTAATTAAAAATATTTCAGTGCGATTTTATTGGCCCATCCAGAGGTAGTCTTTCAGACACAAACTTGCATCGATATAAATCCTTCCAACTCTTTGGTCAAAGCCAATATATTGGTGATTAGTGATTCTAATAAATGATTTCGGTTTTCCATCATTTTCACTTTATTTACAATTGCTCAGCTCTCAGCTGCACATGTATCTGTCATGATTGCGGCCATTGGCTCTGAGAAAAAAAAGAATTACATACTCATTAGATTTCAAATTTTTAGGAAAAAACACATCTTCTGTATTATCTACCCACAATTAGTATCATGGGCCAGTACTCGGTAACAAGCTCAGTTGAGTGTGAGAATCATGGTCACCAAACCAAGGAGTTGTCCCTTCGCTCACCTCTCTCCTTATTTGCTTTATCTTTCTTTCCCCGGAGAAAGAATAAAGTGAATAATAAAAGAGTAAGGGGCCGAAGGGACATCTCCTCAGTGCCATGGTGAGAATGCCGTGGTGCTAAGACAAACAAGAGATGGAATATGCAATGAGAGGCTCTGGCCTGAAAATATTTTCACCATAGTGGTTTCAGAATGTTAATGCTCACTGGCTAGTAGGGCTGCAGTGAGCCACGAAAAATCCGAGCCGGGTCAAGCTCTTTTACTTTTAAAGGGGGTCGGGTCACACCGAGCCAATGTTATGATACAAATTGGTAAGAAATTCTGAAATTCCATATTAGTGATTTTGTGAATTATTATAATTACATTTTTACAAATTATAATTTTATATACTAATTTTATAAATTTGTTTACATTTAATTAATGAAGTTATAATTATGTCAGTCAAGCAAATAAATCAGTTAATCACTAGCAAGTCCGAGGTTTACATTGTACCTAACATAATTATGTAACAATAATTATACTCGACCCTAAATACGGCCTAAATACTACCAATCAATGACCCTGTATTGTCGGGTCGACTGAGCTGAGTCGGGTCGTCGAGTCGACCCTACCCTATTGCAGCCCTAGTTTGAACGGATTTTAAAAAAAATAGAAATCTGTATTTTTTTTAAAGCTTGAAATGTTTTAATCTTTTCACTGCAGGTTTACTCAAGCTTTAAAAAAAATTTAGATTAACACATTTGTTCACAATTTCCAGCACAGGTTTACTAAAAGTTAAAAGTTTCATCAAAACTACGCCGAATGCTTGAGAAGAATATCAGGAATAATAATACAGAGGTTAATAATGAGGTCGAAAATCCGGTGTTTTACGATGATAATTACTTTTCGTTTAATGAAACGCATATTGGTAGCATTGGTTTTGTACTTCTTATTAATAATTTCTAAATCTCATTTTGAGAAAAGGGAGACTGTCAGAGTGTACTCAGTAGGCTATTTATAGATTAGGCAGTGCTAGATCGTACGTGCAGGTCACATGACGTTTGAGGGAGAACACTATTATGGTAGTACATACAATTTGCAGAGATGGCAAGCGATGTCGAACTATTTGTTTAATCGGTTGAGATTTCTTGTGGAGTTCAGTAACCTGATATTTGTGTTTGGGGCTTTGAGGTTGGGTATTTGAAGTTGAGGCTTTGGGCTTTTTATCGCAGGCTACTGGAAGTGTGCCTTATAGGTGAGTGTCCCGAGGTGCGATCCCGAGGTTCACTTCATTTAATGGTGTGCCTTATACAATGAGAGTTTTATAAATTAATATATGGGTGCACCTTATAGGCTGAAGGTCACATTCAACAAAGGGAGCCAGTACAACAGCCAAAGTGTAAATGATTGAGTTATCTTCCCCTCGAATGTAAATGAGAGGGATAGGGAAGGAAGATAACTCTATGATGTCAATAGCATGGTGAGAGCATTTTAGACTAGCTGACATGACATCTTTCACCCAAAAGCTGAGTGTATGTGTTCATGACGTTGAGATAATATGGAGGTCCTTTAACATGCTATCTGATGAGAAGGGATGAGACTTGAGAGCAGCCAAAGGCAAATGTCATTCTCTGTTGGTGTTGGCATTATTTATGGATTTCAAGCATCTTTAAGAGGGTGTACCCTCAAAGTGAGAGACACAGTTAGGAAGACACATGTGCCTTGCATGTGAAGTGTGTCTTATAAGTGAATGTACAACCAATGTGTCTTATAAATTGAAATATTTTTTAAATAAAAAACATCCGCTCCCCTAGTGGAGTGGAATTTCTCCCAAAATACGGTAGTAATATTAGTAGCCAGGATCCAGTGTTAGTTTTACTGGGCCCACAGGGGTTAGACTGTAACAGGGGGAACTATTACACTTTACAGGGGGAACTATTACACTTTTATATTAATATACTACAGGACAAGATATCTGCTAGGCCACTGAACAGAGCACATCTGTATGAAGTGGGACTGCTAGAGCTGCAGCATAACTCTGTACCATACAGGAAGCTGAGAACTAAAGCTGTTGGATGTAGCAGTGACTCCGAGTTTTTAGCTAAACTACATGTGTTAAGGATAGCCTTAGATGTAAGTAAGTGGGCACACCTCTGACCATCTCCACCCAATTAGCTCATTCAGAAGATGTAAGTGAGTAAGTGGGCACATTTCTGACCCCTTCCACCCAATTAGCTCTCTCTAAATACCCTTAGACTTGAATAAGTGGGCACACCTCTGACGCCCTCCTCACTTTAAGGTATTTTGGAATATAACTGTGGTGGACAAGTGTTATATTGATTGATAATATGACTATCCATTGCGCTGAGCTCACGAGTTGAGAAGCAATGAAAATAATATTAATGGTATTTGAATAGAAGTACTAATGAGTAAATAAAAATAGAACTCGATCTAGCGCTTAAACAATTATATTAGACTGAAAAGCACACACAGCAAAATAAATTGAAGCATGAAGCAAGCACGAAAAGAAAATATCATTAAAACTCTTTCCTTAACCGCAACGCCATATGTGGCGTTGGTGTAGTTGTGGATAACCACAAGCCATTAAAATTTAAAAAAGTAGAGAAAGAATTGTCCTAGCAAAATAATTTTTAGTTCATTGGAAAGGTGATGTGTACAGCTTCCTTTTTCATCTATACAATATATATGAATAACATTACTGTAGAGATCAAACAACTGTAGAGATCAAACAATCGGGCAAAACAAGTTGTATCATTTTCATAGTTCAGTTTTTATTTCTCGCGCACCTGACCCCCATGATATCTTTGAGTTAGAACACTGGTAGAGACCCAAATTCTTTATTTAAATGTAGAGGACAAGTTTACACACAAGTCAATATATTATTTGGATAGCACTGACCTAAATGAATTATGATTTTCTGTGGGATGGGTAATTTTTCATTTGCATTTTATTATATTAATTATAATATATGCGGTTTGACAATATGCATGTATTTGGTACGGTCTGTCCCACCCAGTGGTCAGACGTAGGTGGTAAATACATGTTTTCTATGCAGAATTATTTGGAAAATCCAATGGTGGAAGAATCAAGTCTGTAAACCTAGTAGTTCTCACACAATTTGCTAATTATGAATTGTATCATACACTAATTAGTGACTAATTAGTGACTAATTAGCATAATTA
>JAOQGN010065373.1:0-12455 GCA_027564295.1 Himantozoum antarcticum
TCCGATCTTATGTGTTTCCGTCGGGGGGGTGGGGGGGGGGGGGGAGGGGGGGGGGGGGGGGGGGGGTGCCATCTCAGGCCAGGTCTCAACCCGCCTAATGTCTACTCTATCGATGTTACTTTCTATAGTCTGTATTTATTGCATCACAACAATTCATTCCGTACTGGTACCACCTCAACACCCATCCCCGATCCATGGGCACATAACTCCCAATCCATGGGCACATAACTCCCAATGCATGTGGCTTGGTAAGTCAGGCTATGATATCTATCCGGTTGTGAAATTGTAACATAATTATAAAATTTGCCGACTCATTTTCCATACCAGTGGTGGACTACTCCCAAAATTTAATCATTACTTTCCCCACCCCTGCCAATTTTGCTCCTTTTCTTCTATCAAATGTGCCACTCCCACCTTTTCCAGATATTTCAACCATCGAATTCTGGTTACCTAGTGGGAACTGTGCTACAGCTGTTTGTTTGTGTTACCAGTTGTTATATTGTATACATAGCTGTCATCAATGTCATTAGTGTTGACTTTTTAGCACCATAGTGAATACACCTTTGCCCATGTTTACATTGGTAGTCATAGTCACAGTTCATATCCATAGTCACTTAGGATCAGACTATGTGGTAAATAGTATCTTCATATCTTCACAGATTTATGTAGGAATGGCGTGATATACCAACTCCATGTTTAAAATTTATCTAATGCATTGCGTAACTGCATACACACTAATCAGCTATCAGCTATATGCAGCGTGATGTAATATTTCACGAGGAAACCTTGTTGTGAAATCTGAAATGTGTCAACCTGCGTCAAGACATGCTACTGTACTGGCTCCAGTCAGTGTCACATACTGAAGATATCTCAGTATCAGTATGGCTATATTTGGTCCTTGGATAAGTACTTCAAATGTGTGAATAACAATCACCCTACATAAACTCTTCTTTGTCTAGGAATTTGTGGTAGCTGAACTTCAGGTTTTTTTATAGACTTTCCACTTTGTATGGACTATGGACCTTTTATTTCGTACACGTGATATCTATCAGTACTGTTAGGTCGTTAGTCATACATGTATATATGTCACAAATTAGAACACTTACCTCTTCAAACAAACTTTATTGGTATATAAAATTAATGTTCTCATTTCCTAATTTACCACACACACAACACACTTCTGTATGCAGTCATCCACAAATATGACTGGTTATATTATTGGGTATATGTGTTCTCTTTCCTTATCACATACTTTCAGAATACAGCTAAGATATGCAGCTGAGATTGCATTATTATTGGAGATTGCAGGAGACAGGATAATGAAATCAAAGTGTCACAACAAATAATTAAAACAAAACACTTTACATCCGAGAACATTGAACAATTTGTTTTCCCGTAAAAATTGGGGCTAAGCAATTTTCAAAAAGTGCAAGGGTTGACAACGAAGAGCTTTTAAGCATGCTGTTGTTTTTCCTGAATTAGAATCCAAGCTTTTCAACCAATTGAGATCAACCATACCTGACTAAAAATTACCCAGAGATCTGAAGTTGTCTTCTCGTGTGACAGTTTGGAAAGCTTGTAACATGATTGCTGATGGATGTAAACATTGTTTAGATTGCTACTGAGGAAAGAGAGGAGTTTCTGTTGAAGCAATGCGAAATACACAATGCGCTGGAGAGCTTTGATCTGGAGTATAAGGATATGCAGGAGAGTGTAATCTCACTAAATGATAAGTGCAAACACCTGGAGGACAAACGACAAGGTACACTAGTTATGCTGACAAGGTACACTAGTTATGCTTTGCTTTATATCACATTAATCATTAAACTGTCTGTGTTTTGGTTGTGTTCATGAGAGTGGAGGGTCGCATATTACAAGTAGTATTATGTATACAAGTAGTATGGGCAGTGGTAACGTGGGATAGCATGGCTGAGAACTGCTGTTTCATTAATGACGGGGTAGTTTGTGGGATATGAGATATGGCTGTCAACTGAAGAATCCCCAGTCGGTAACAGCGGTGGATTCAGTATGGACATGTTACACAGGCAATGGTAGCTAGCCGGCATTGAGACAATGGTAGTTGTGCATTGGTGTACTTGTATTTTAATTATATACAGTGACAACATGTGCATGTGTAGACATACATAATGTGGTATTATGGACAGTAGTAACAGACTGGAATGGCCATTCAAGTTCTTCATGTCTAGCAAAATGTCTGTTTATAGAAAGTTATGTGAATATGAGTCACGAATATGAGTACTAGTTATGTAAATGTGTAGAGCTGTACTACCAATATTCTAAGTTATGTATCTGCCTTATTTTAGGTGCCATTGATGAAAAGTCAGTACTGGAAACTCAGATTAGTGACCTGGTAGAACAATTAGCCAATGAGAGAATTGAACTAGACAGATACAAAACATTACTGGAGAATGAGAAAGGCAAAGTTCTAGAACTACAACAGCTGCATAGAGCTGAGGACAAATCTGAGTTAGAGCAGCTTGTTGAGAATACCAGGTTTGTGCTCCCCTCCCCCTCCCTGCTCTACGACGTAAATCGCTTTCCCTTTCTTCCTCACTCTAAATAAATCCCCCTCCCATCTAACCCACTCTCCTCTCCACTCCACACTCACTTTCCCTCCACCCGTTTCAACTGTAATTTAAGAGCTCAACCTTTCTTACTGTAACTGTTATTGTTTGTTGAATTGTTGTCCCTATAGCGTGACTAAATGTAACTAAAATGTTCACTCAAAACTGTTTTACGCTCATCTGAGCATGGGAGTACTTTGATCTACTATTTGTTAAAAGATGTAGACCTAAAATCAAATTCCTTTGTGACATAAATATCAATTATTGTTGAGTGGTTATTGGCATGGCATGGTAAACATCACAGGATGTCTATGCATCACAGGATGTCTATGTCTATGTTGCGTGAAGTGTGTGTCTCTTATTCATATCCATATGACTAAATTAAATTTTTAAATGTCTATGATTGTTTGTTATTTTTATCACTCCGATTTGTTGCTTGTTCAAGTACATAAACTTTACAGCTTTTTTCTATAATTATCATCATTTTTAGTTTTACTGTCGAAGATTACACTATCAGAAATGACATGGTATTCTAATTTCTACTGTTAGGTGCAGCATTGGCGTTTTTCAGCTTAGCTTAGTTCTAAGATGGGATTTGGGACGAGAACACACTTTTTATGGATGTTCGAAAAGACAACTTCATCGCCTACATTTTCTTTCTAGAACAATAGTTATTTTTTATTACTGCCTGTCCTGCACCAAACTCCATTTTTACCATTGACTTACTAGTAGGTAATCCTGCTTGCATTGTCACAAGAAGACAACTGCTACTGCATATACAGCAGGCCTATTTAGATATTTGTATGACTTGGCGTCACTGCTTAGGGTGTTTGAGGTCATGGTCTATGTATGATGTCATAATTACATCACTCTGTACGACTCTCTTTGATTCCAATCGACCAGATTTCACCAGCCATTTAAATATATTGATTGTTGGTTCTACTTCGACTATGTATGTTACAGAGCTGACAAGGAGAAGCTGGAACAGAAATGTGCTAATCTACAAGAGTCATATGCTCACAGTCGTAAAGAACTTGCTAAAGCCAAAGAACAAGTACAATCTATAGAAGCTGAACGTTGTAAAGCTAAAGGGATAGCTGACTATCTCGAACAGGTACATCACTCTTCCATCTGGCATTAGTTGTAATTACTTGCTATTAGTTGTCATTTCCCTTTTTCTCAAGATGCTTTAGGATCTTTGTGTTTCCTTTACATGCTCTGACTTTGGTCTGGAGCTAAAATAATAATAAATTATCTGCTTCTGGCTACCCGGAATACTAACGTTTCATAAATGTCGTATGGAAACCCGAGTGTTTATAGATTAGGGTTTGGGGAATATAGTTACCCCCGTATAATGCCTCAGTAGTCTAACCCATGGACACCTAGTTTCAAAACGGCAGTGCAAAAAGATTCTTGCTACCCAGGTATATTCTTACGATACCTTAATAGGTAACCTTATAGCAGAAGTTGATGAAACCGCCTTTGTTATTAATGAGGCAGAGAGGAAAGCATTGTGTTGCCAAAACCCACTCTACGTTTACTCCTCCCGCTAGTTATTGCTACAAGTGTACAACATGCTCGATCCTGGCTAACTATGAGTTATGCTTATGGTAGGGGTGATAACTTTGTGGCTAGACCACTCAGCTGTATAGCTATTGACTCAATAGCTGAACATTAAATGCAACACAGCCCCTACTAGCTATTACTACTACTTAGTACTGGCTACGGGCCGCTAGATAGCTAGATCGTTACCAATCATATTTATATCTTCATTCTTCAATAGCACCTTTCCATTATGATGTATACCAATGTTGCTGGTTGAGTAAGCTTCTTGAAAATCTATGGAATGGCAATATAGCAGCACTTTAATACAAGAATAATAATGTGGTATTTTTTTTATAGCAAAATAAAGCAATATCTTGCTATGCCATTACTGGAACCAGGTAGTAGTTTCCTTGATTAACAACAGGTTACATTTATTTGTACAGGAGCTGGTGTCAGCTAGAAACAATAATAAAACTTGTATAAGTGACCTAGAGTTCAAGTATGACAAAGTTACTGCTGACAGAGGTCAATTGGAGACTGAACTATTGGAGCTTCGTAAAGATTTAGATGCTCAGAGAAAAGAGAACAATCGACTTTTCGAAGATAATAAAAATTCTAAAATAGAAGTTAGTGATCTGCAAGCTGAACTAAAAGGTGCTAAACATAGGTGAGTTGTTACAGTGAGCTATGGAGGCAGCCAGCTAAACATAGGTGAATTGTTACAGCCAACTATGGAGGCAGCCAACTCTACAAGTTCTTTATTGTAATGAATATCCTAGACTGTCTATGCCATTCAATAGTCACAGCCACAATACAAAATGTACTAGGTACGAACTGCTAATTATGTTGGGCTCCACAAGCCACACAACCTCTCCAATCTTACAGCCTAGATTGCTGTGCCGACTGTCTGCTAATCCTTGTCCACGTATGACTGGATGGGATGTTCCCCGTTTGAAGTCCTGAACTTGTTCCTGTTAGATATTTATAAATAACCACATCAGCGATGACATCCTTTGGGCCAGCCGTTGGCAAAATAAATGTAAATGCTAAACAGGGCTTCGCTGGAACACAAATTTCACAAGGGAACACACGCTGCTTGGCTAATTGAGTTTGGTATTTTCTAATGTTAGCGTAATCGATGAGAGCAATACATCAATCATGATGTAATCTGGTCTATAACTTATATATGTATATATGTATATATGTACGTAGATATATAGAGTTTGAGAAGGAAATGAAAGCTTTATCAGTGAGACACGAAGAAGAGGCCACGGACTGGAAGCAGTTTCAGAGTGATCTACAGACGGCTGTTGTAATAGCCAATGCCATTAAAGCAGAAGCAGTAGAGGAGAAAGAACTCCTTGACGAAAAAAATAGAGAATTAAGCAGAAAGGTGAACCAGATACAGCTGTTCTATTTTGTTTCTTTTATAGGCAACTAATAGTCTACTGTAACAAAGCATAGTTGGTTGATTCACATAATAATTCCTCTCTGTATTTTTATGAGCTAGTGAAATATTGGAGGTCACTTGGGTCCTCCCAGATTAACATTATGCACATTAATCCACATTATCCAGTATCCACATATTAAGACAGCGTAATTATACCTGTGTGGCTACTAAAATTATTACCCAGTGTGAATATATTCATCTGCAAAAGTTGGATGTTATGAATATGTTTGAATATTTGAACTCCGTTGCAACACTTGGTTACTCATAGTATATCTGTATGTGTTGGAAAGGTGGAAGACCTTCAGAAGCAAAGTAATCTGCTACAGTCAGAATTAGACAGGGTGAAAGCTCAGAAAGGCTTGGCTATATTGCCTACTGGTGAAATCAAGAAACACCTTCTAGGTAGTGACAGAGAACTTGTGGCTTTACGTCAGGGTAAGTTATATATCTTCTATAACAACTCCATTCCGATCCATGGCATTGCCAACACTACTCTTTGAGAAAGGATACCCAACGCTATATGGGGTATATATGCATTTTCGCAAACATCCTCACTAGATGAATTATATTCCATGATGGTGGGATAATTCCAGTATGTGAATCAGACAACTGGGGAAACCAGCCAATGCAATGTCATTGAGATGTCATTGAGTCTATTACATGTACAATGTACCTTTCATGTATGCTATCAATATGTTATATAGTTTATGACAGCTCGGAGAAAGCAGCTAGTCATGCCCACTTGAGCAACTCATGCTCATTGGTTATGCTATGTTGTGGTCTACTTTACACAATGTCTAATCTAACATTGTGGTCTTTGTCACTTTAATTGGTTAATTTATTTAATATGGAAAAATATGGAAATTTAACTGTTTTGAAACTTGTATTATTTATATGATACTGTTATGTCTTGCCATTGATCGCTAGCATGCATGCACCATGATTTTATGGTCATTAGTTTTCCTTTTCTTTTGCTAACAGTACTAAAAGTACAAACATTAAGATAAGTATTAGATAGGACATCTTAATTAGCTGTTGGAAGTGCATTGCCTGAGCAGTCATGCGTAGGCGATCATTTCCTCCTGTAAAGTAAGTAATGCTGGCTAAAAGATAACCAGCATTCCTCAAAATTTATGAACTACAACATTTGTCACTAATTTTGACTTATTATCAATAATTTTAGGAAGGAGATCGAGTGATATTAAAGGCAATCAGAACATTGTATCAGTCAAATCACTAATAAAAACAATTGAGGGTCAAGGCTCATTGGGTTCCTCTACAGGATCATCACGAAGAGGCAGCTCAGATAGCTTGAATAGTCCGACCAACACCTCCATATCATTTAGCAACCACATGGACTCTACTAGTCGTAGTAGTCCTGAGCGTAGAACTGGTGGTAACCATAACAATAACAATGAGAATATACCTCTGAGATCTGCACTGAAGAAATCTAAAGAAACAGAGGATAAATCGAATAACAGCGGCAGCAGAGCCAGGGGTATGATGTATGAGAAGACCAACTCTCCAGTCATAGAATCGCTTAGACCAGTGTCATCAGAGAATAGCGTCAGCTCTTTGCTGTCCATTAGAAAGTATGTATAACTCTTGAGATAGTGAGTGCTACAATAACACCTCCCATCTATTTATAGCAACACAATGTGAAGGCGTGTTTGGAGTAAAAAGATATTCTCTATTGTATATATAAATACTTGGATTGTGATCATCTCTGTTAAAGTACAGCTGAGACACAGAGTGCCTTCATGGCTAGATTCTAAAATAAAAACTCGTTCGTATCATGCCTATCTTGCTAACCAGCAAGTGAGGTCTTTGTATGTTGTTGGTATGTAGCTTGTATGTTGAAACAGCTCCAAATATAGAATCCATATAATAATCTGAAGACTAAAAGTTAAACAAACATGGTACAAATATACCTCTGTATGCAGTATAATATAATTGTATGCCTGTCTGCTTGGTGTTACAGCAGTGACACTGACCACACAGAGAAGTCATATGATCCATTGGCTAAATTAGTAAAGCAAACCGGTGGATCTAAACGTAATGCTTTGCTCAAATGGTGCCAACAAAAGTCCAGGGACTACAGGTAATCTAAAACTTAAATATTTCCTTTCATTTATTTTTGGATAAAAGAATGATTTATATAGTTAAATCAGGATAGCATAACGCTTTGAGATTACGAAGAGTTTCGGGCCAACAGAAACATAGCTACTTTATAGGAATCAGCATTAATTGTTGGAATTGCTAATCATCCAGTGGCTTCATTAATTGTGGAGTTGTCAGCTCTTCTCTAATACTAGCTATGGCTAAGAGAAGAGGTGCAGCATCATGGATACTTACACCTTCAATTTTGCTAGAGTAAAATGGAATTAAATTATGCTTAACACCATAAACCAATTTGAAAATATTGCTTTTAAAATGTAAGTTGTAAATTGAAACTAGTCTCAGCAATTACAGCGAAGAGTGATTAAAAAGAATTATTGGTTGTCACTGTTACTCTGGTCGCCTTACTGATAGTAGTAGTCACCAATTACATGTTATATTATGTATAGGGACGTGGATATCACAAACTTCAGTAGCAGTTGGAATGACGGACTAGCTTTCTGTGCATTACTTCATAACTACATTCCTATGAAAATAAACTACGACGACTTAGAAAGTAATGATAAGGTGAGCGAATATTGAATATACATGGCACCACCAATGCATTTGTATGTATGACATTGTTGTGCTGGCTGCTCAGAGTAAACTGTGGAAGTTGAAATGGAGGTTTAAGGTTCTCCAAGTTTTAAAGTGTAATTTTGACGCTTCATTATTCATTTTGATTGACCTTTCACCATTACGGCGACTGTCTTCTAAATTTAATATATTTATTTTATAATTATGACACCTTTTTGCAATTTTAGCTTAGCTGAAAAAATCTGTTGAGCTGCCAACTGCGTTGATTGAAGATATTTTTGAATTGCCGATAGTTATAATGTCTTATCATGTCAAATTAGGAGTTATCTGTACTTGCAATATTTTATTACGCGATTAGACAATTCCAAAATGTTGTCACAATTTGTAGCTCGCATTCAAACCCTCAACCTGTTATCAAACTGTACCAATTTTCATTGGTTGTTGTTTTGAATATGATGCTGAACTGTAGAATCTAAATTACTCAACTTGTAAATTAATTTTATATCACTGTATATTATTTTATATTACTATATTTATTTTATTGTTTTATATTTTCATATTGCTATCTTTTTCATAAACCGTTATCTTCCATTATTTACTTGATATCTTTTATAGAGAACCAATTTCACTGTCGCATTTCGAGCAGCCGAATCTGTTGGAATTCCTCCTGAACTGGTAAGTGATTTAGTAATGCTAATTAGATATCATATTTATTCAATTCAATTCTGTGGTATAGTAAACTGTCTGTTGCTGTAGTGAGAACTTGGCTGCTAAATGTTGCACATTGACTGGTTACTTTCCTTTGCCCACCCCTTCTGCTTTAAAGCCATATTACACAAGGCCCTCCACACCTCAGCAGCCACCAGTTATTGATTAAGCGAGATATGTGCCTGTGTAGGCCCCCTATAGGTCAACAAAGTTATCACTTTTGCTGTCAATGCAAAATTGGCAGCTCTCGACTACAGCGTTTCTGTTTATATTATTTACGGATTACTAATTATTCCTAGACCACAATTATGTTGTGTTGTATATTTCAGGATGTAGAAGACATGGTCTCAATTGAGAGACCTGATTGGCAAATGGTTATGTCGTATGTGACCAGCATATACCAGCATTTCGAAGCAGATTGACAGGCATGCTTGAATTTACGTTTTCGCAAACGACAATCTGCGGCTTCTTCCCAAGACTGTGGCCATTCCTCGGATGTAGCCGTGAATGGAGATCTGTACCTACTAAAGCATTGCATTCTCTGTGCGTTTGTTATATTCCCGGTCTATCTCAAGGGTAACATGAACTGTTGTTTGTACTCGTGTAGCAACACCATGCGCTATGTTCCCCTCACTACTGTACATACGCCTGTGTTATTGTATACACTAGTTTGGTCCAAGAAGTAGATTCATGTACTGCTTTATTTTATCAACCTTCGCTGTTGAAAATAATTTATTCCCAGATTTATTTGTGATGAGGCTTATGCATAAATATTTTTTCTTTTTTTAGTATGTGTACTGCCATTTATTTAGTGCATATTACTGGCATACTGTGTACTGTGTACTGGCATATTATTTATTTAGCATTCATTAGTTATTAACTTTTGATATTTATTATGTTGTAAGATACATGGACCTGCCATATATTTTTTCTATTGTGCTCAACCAAAGTATTTCAGTTTTTAGATACAAGGGATTGCCATATTATAGATATTACTAAACAACTAGTAGCTATTGTGTTGTAAGCTAAGGCACTCAAGCACTTGTTCTCAGAGATTGCTATGATCTAGTCAATAGTTTGAGGATGGTGTACATCTATTTTGTTATATATTAATAAACAGAACAATACAATCTAGTAAACAGGAATGAAAAAATGTAAAGATGTATAAATCAATGTAAATATAAATGATTGTAAAACAGTAGCATAACATAGTACGAAAAGAAACACATTTATTTCGGAAATATGAAATAATATTGTGAAAATACTTTTTTGTTAGAATATTACTAGAATAGCCAATAATATTATTGGCTAAAGGATATTAAGTTCATAAAGGCTAAAGATGGGGGATGCCACGTGCATTATATAAGGTCTAAATTCTAACTTTGGTCTTCCCCAATTCGGCTGAAGTTTCCTGTAAATCCTAATGATTGTACCTGGTATGTTATAAAAATAGAAAATATTAGTAGCATAAAAACTTCAAAATATTGCATAAAACTAGGGTAAAATTGTATAATTCGGAATTATCTAATTTAGATACATTGAACCAATTAATGATTGCCATACCTTTGACCTGCATAGTTATGCAATGTTAAAAGTTTTCCTTGTTGTACACAAACTTGGCACCTTCTGCAGTACTGTGTTTGTTGCACATTGTGTGTAGTGTGTCGGAAAGAACAGCTGGCCCACAAAAGAACACTCCAGTGCTGGTGTTCGGATGATCTTGAGATAGTTTCTCAAATATCTGATCCCAATTTGGTCTGCCATAATGTGTCTTTTGTTGTAAGCCTAAACAAGTAAACAAATACAATATTGAAACATTAAGCATTATTTGTCTACTATTACAGCTCTGCACTACAGAGCATTGCTATCCAGCTTGTAGTGTGGATTAGAACGTTGCATTATTGGAAAGCTTGATAAGTGGCTGGCATGCTTTCTCCCAACTTAGCTGTATAGCGGTACACAGATCAGCAATAGGTATATATTGTGATGAGTAAGTGAACGAGTCCGTAGCCCTGAGTGTGATTCTAACAAACTACAAAATTATTGCCAGTCACACCTCATCATTACTATCCCAGTATGATGATAATTTTTATCAGTAGGTTAACAATACTATGTATCATATTACTAATCTGATTATGGCATGCATCTCTGCATTTGAGTAGATCCTTTCACACATGGTAGAAATTTAGATCAATTAAACTTTTAGGATTCATGACATAAAAAAGAGGTCACTTGAGAGTTGTGTGAGTGACTTGTGAGTAATTTATGACTTAAACAATGTCTATGATTCAAAATGCAAAAGCAAATATTATACGACTAGATAGTGCCGTGCATTAAATGTATCTCTGATATCATTCAGCCCAGAGGGTTCTACCAAATTATTTAGAGTGAAAGTTGAAGGAGTCTCCGACTCCATAAACATATATGCAGTTATTAGTATGTCATTTCTAACCTTGTCCAAAACAAGTCTGTATGCCACTTTTCAATTTCTATGCAAACCAGCTATACTAGCTTTCCTGCTAGCTTACTAATTATCTCATCACATTTGAAACATTGTTAGTATTTGAAAAATATTTGACTCTTGGAAAAATGAGGTTTTTATCAACTGCATGTAATTAAAAAAAGCTGACAAAATGATTATTATACGAACAATTCACTATTATTATATGAACAATTCACTATTTATATGAACAGCACAGACAAAACATTGGTGGATCAAACAACATTTAATTAACGGTAAGGGTTTAGAGGACAGTAGAAGTAGAACATGGAAATCATTCTTGAAAGACATCATATTGGAGCTATACTGATTCACGACTAAAGATTTTATACTATTTGCATTATATGGCTAAAATGCATATGATCTGCAACAACCGTTATTCGTGTGTTTTCGTCTCCCATATAGCCTAATTTGAGCCAACTTGTTCAAGTAACCAGACTATCCCACCATTGCACATTTCATACTAAAAAAGTCATTTAGAGTAAAATTTGTTAATCATGCAAAAATATGATTAATACTTATAATTATAGAAACAAGGTGATTGTACCACCAGCCTGCTTAGAAGTTTGCGTGCCCGTGCAATCACAGTTCACAATTCACATGAACAGCACTTAGCACTGCTACATCAGCAATCCGAGGTGCAAACTCTCTTTCTATACAATATCAATTTGATCTTGTCTTGCTGTTTTAACATGTATCGATGATACACTGATGGACTATTTAGATGCAATACACTGGTTTTCAAGCGCTGTATGAGTTTAGACCTTATGTAATGCACCAATGCTCATATACACAATATTTTATAATATCAAAAATATGTACAAGCATGCAGCAAAAATACGCAAAAATATAAACACAATGCACATATTGTTATGGTTTTACATTCTTACCTCTCTCATGATCTGACAACTATTGGGCCTGCAGATGCACCTATGTTGACTCATCCTCCAGTAATAGCAGAAAAGGATAGCTA
>JAOQGN010065484.1:0-19233 GCA_027564295.1 Himantozoum antarcticum
CATGTCCATCATGAGTAGGCCTATGTGGGTTTTGTAGTTAGTTGATGTAATAGCCTTTTCTGCTATCAGTTTGACTGTGAACACCTGCTCAGTGGTGCTACGACCTGCTCAGTAGTTTCAGTTAGGTAATCTCGTTAGATTTTGATTTCCTCTGATCTCGGATTGCACCCTTTAATATTACAGTAGGACATTGCTTGTTTAGAGATCATAAATTTTTATATAGCAGTGGGACCAAGGAACTGCTGATTTTGTGGTGTTAAGGAGAGAACAAAGGCTCTAAACACATGTTATTGATAGTGGTGGGCATTAATCGACTTATTAACTGAGATTAAATCGATTAATTCGTGAAAGATTAATTTAACTCATTTAATTCGACTTCTGGTTAATCTTAGGATTTCAAGCTGAATCTGCTATATCATAAATCTAAATTATGTGTATGGCAACCAATATTATTATGTGTGGCAACCAATGAGTTATTAACTGAGATTAAATCGATTAATTCGTGAAAGATTCATTTAACTCATTTAATTTGACTTCTGATTAATCTTAGGATTTCAAGCGGAATCTGCTATATCATAAATTTAAATTATGTGTGTGGCAACCAATGTTAATCCATTTTGTTTCCATTTCAAATCATGGTCAACATGAACAGAAGCAATAGTTGGTTCAGTTAATGCGGATGCGTTTGTATAGCAGATGTTCTAAAAGTGTTTGCAAGTATTTCCACTACTAACGATTTGCAACCAAAATCAGTGTCATTATGACAGAGTGAGCGCTTATGATTGCTTTACAATAATAACTCGTATGGTTTGTTGTTGGTATAATATTTTATTATTAGTTTTAAAATTTTCATTACTGATTTTACATGCATATATGCCCACCGTGTTAAGTCACGATATTGAGCGTTGGCAATTATACACTTTCGTTTTCGGTAGAAGATAAAATCTAGTGTTAAAACCTATAAATTTTTTAAACAATATTTTTATCTAGTTGATAAACTTATGATATAATTTCGAAAATGGAAAAAACAATATCAAAGTACCTACACAACATACAGTCCTACTCAATAGTTCACCGATATTGACCTAATCTACTTTAGAAGTGAGAATCAGTTGGTAGCACTATTGGGAAATGTTCTTTTTTATCATGGTTACCGTGCCATTAGCATATTATATCTGGAGTTTGGGGTTGGGGCTTTGGCTCCCCGAAATGTTATTGGAAGGCACGACAATCGAACTGAAAAGGAATTTTGCCCACTTTTGATCTAAGGGATGGAGGTTTGATACCCTAGCCATGCCATCCTAACAAGAAGACCTTCAGCCAATTTTTTGTACATTTTGTACAGCTTAAAGTTATAATGTATGATTGATCGAATTTCATATTTTGCCTTGCAGGTATTATACAGCGATCTAAAGCCTCAAGCACACTGTAGCGTTGGGCCCGCGTTTTCTTGCCGCACATCAGCCGAGCCACCCGCAACAGGCCCACCGCGTGCCGACGCTAGCGATCAAGCATTGCTTGATCGCTAGCGTCAATGCTTCTCATTCATTGGCTGGCTCTCTGTTAAACCCACCCACTGATCAACATGCTTCACTGATCACTACACAGCGCTCTATATGGCCATTATGTTACACAATAGGGGAATACCCTTTCATACTAAACAGCAAAGCATGTACTAGCAAAGCTGTGCCTAGTACAATGCAATGCACTATTCAACTGGCTTGCGATGAAAGCTACAGAAGTTGCTAGTGTGGGCAGTAGCGCGAGGTGCCGCACGCGCCGCCCTACCGCGCCGCCCGCGCCCAACGCTACAGTGTGCTTGAGGCTTAACATTGCATAGAACTCTCTATACATGGTTATTCTTGTCATATTCAATTATGTCGTATGACATTATGACATAATTGAATATGACAAAAATAACCATGTATAGAAAGTTCTATGCAATGTTACACTACTATGCTTGTCTAGAGAGCTCCCTGCAAAAATGTCCATGAAGGTTCCATGAAGAGCTGCAAGAGAAAGGTAAAGAGGTGGGAAAGTTTACTGCTGTGCAGTCAAACCAATCGAGATTATCTGTGACCAATAACTATTCAATTAATATGTTATGATTATTATAACAATTTTTCGTACTTGACAATCACCGATAAATTATCAGCTAATTTTGTAGTTTCAAGCGCAATAATTACAATAATCTAGTAATGCATTACTGAATATTTGATTTTTGTTTGTATCTCTTTCCAGGCTACAGATTTCCAGTCGTCTGTGAATTCTTTGCGAGATTTCTTACCTCAAGCTGAGCAAGAGCTGAAATTTCAACCTCTTCCTGAACATGAGCTTGCTATCATGCAGCTGATGGAAAGGCATGAGAAGTTTGAAGATCAACTTCAGGTAATTATTGCTATTATGTCAAATGGAGTTTGATAACCTTAGCACCCGTAATTGCTGAATTTGGAGTCATAATAGATATAGATGTGTATCTAGTTGTGCATCCACATTTCATCCACATGTTCATATGCTGATATGACAATTATACATGTGCTCGTATGCCCCTGTGAGGTTGCAAACTTCATACTACAAGCAGTGCTTGAAATTGCCCCTGATTAACTAAATATTTGATGAAATAGACAGGCAGGTTATTTCAAGCTAACCTAAATCATTTGATGTTGCTATTTGGAGAACCATCTAGGGCAGATGTTTGCAATCATTGCCAGTGTTCTATTACTTCTTGTCATAAAAATAGCAACCCATTTTGTAACACTCATCAAAGCTATATTATGTGCAGGGTTCGTACTGTATCCTTTAAATCTTGCCATATTTACTGGTTGTGAAATATTGTCTAAATTTAATTTAGTATTCTATATTGAGAGTTCTATAATTTTCCCGGTCAGGTAACTGTTCCGGTCAGGTAAGGTAAAATTTTCCCGAGTCGTGGAAATGTGCACATGCTTTTATAATTATTACTTATCGCACAATGTTGTAAGACACTCTTACATTCACCGTGTTCGTGTTATATTGAAGTTATGCCTATGTTATAGAAAATGGTGCCACATGTTGACAAGATTAAAGAGTTGGGAGAAGAGATAACGGAGCATTGCCACCCAAACGCAATTAGATTTGTCAAATACTATCTCACCATCACACACACTAGATGGGAACAGGTATGTAAATATTCATTCCTGCTTCTGATATGCCACCAAATTTGTTTCATGAAAAGTGCAAATTTTATACAACGATACTATTTGTTTAGTAATTGGAAGATGCATATTGCTGGAGTTTAAAAACTGAAACTTCAACTGAAGATTTAGATTAATTGCAATGCGATTCATAAGGTACTACATGTAATTGAATTATTGCCGTCGTGACAATATCATTGTCGGGTTTTAATTTGTTGTGATGGTGGATATTTTATAAAAATTGTTACAAAAATCAGTTTTTGAAGTTGTTTGTTTTGGTTGAAATTTAGTTAATGAAATTGTTTTTCTTGGTATACCTAAATTAATCTTACTCTTTTCCAGTTACTCGAGAGATCTCGTAGTCGGCGGAAGAGATTAGAGGATGCACTGGATGATATACATGGTAATCTATCACGTTTAGAAGACATCATTGCATATCTCAGTGATGCTGAAGTGCTGCTGCTGACCAAGGAGGAGGATGAGACTCCAGAAGCTGTGGCACTCGTAGAGGATCTGTTAAAGCAGCACATGGTTGGTGATGCATGTTATGTCAACTGTTGTTCCGTATAACGGAGTAACAGTTTCATATGAGACAGAGAATCAACACTCGTCATTATTGCCCATGGCAGTGGGCTGGGTATTGAAATTCTGTGTTCTTGGAGGGCTATAAAGTATAAATTATTATTAATTAATAAATTGCAATGATGAAAAAAATGCAATAAAATATTAATATTTTGCTGAGTTATTACCCATGTCATGCAAGATAAATTTACTGACCCAGAGTTGAGAGGTTCATGCCATTCATGTATGCTAAAAATAATAGAAGAGAGTAATACTGCCCCAACTTAATTCATTTTATAACTCATGTCGCAGCTCATGTCACTCTCATATGTGTAGGAGTTCCATGAAGAGTTGCAAGAGAAAGGTAAAGAAGTAGAAAAGTTTACTGCTGTACAACCTGACCAATCAAGATCATCCGCGGGTTACACACCAAAACTAAAAACGTAAGTTTGCTTTCGGATTTATGCCTGCCAATGAAGACCTTGTGTGACGTGCTGTGAACTCAGAAAGCCTCTCATATGCAAATCAGAATTGATTGAAATCATAATGTGAATGCAAGATTGGTTCTCAATGTAATGATAAATTGTTGACCAGCTCCACGCATGTGCCAGTGGTATTTTTACAATTACTTTAGATGGCAGTCAACAAGCGGAGAATTCATTTGCACTTAAATTTCTGAAAAAAGGGAAATTAAAATTGCTTTAATCCCACTATTGATTTTGCTGCTATCATGGACATCATTATTATTATTACTGCTAGGGATCGGACTGTGGATGATAATATCACTAAGATGTAAGTAGGACAACTCTACCCACCCCAATGATTAGCAATAATTTCACAACTTTACTTCCCCATCTTCTTAGTTTTTTAAAATCATTACTATAGGCTTGCTATTGCTATAGTGATAGATATTAGTGCGACAATCAAGCTATTCCCCTTGTATCAATCAATCAACAGCAAGAAGGGAAACCACTCCAAACTAGTTCCAAAGGCTGTAAATTTGGCGCTATTTCATCATAAAATTGCTAGATACGGTGTAAATATTTTTGCAGCTTTGCTTTTCACTACAGATATTATTCTTTGATTTTATTGCCTTGTATATTGCAGTACCTTTTGCTATCATATTCCCTAACACGCATGTAAAATACATTAACAATAAAATAGAGCAGTTAGTTGTAGAGAATATTTCAGATAATGTTCATGATATGTATTCTAATAATGGGTTGTGTTGGTTATCACTTATACCTAGTGTGCATGTGTGGAGGTTGTATGGTAGAAATGAGAAATGATAAAATAATATTGTTAGTTATAACTCGTAGCAACCAAATCGTAGCAATCGTAGCAAGCAAGTAAATCGTAGCAACTATGGACAGGTAATGTGTCATTGTATAAAATCTACAATCATGTAGATTGGATAAATATGCATACGATACTATATTGAGATGTATTCTCTTCAAATTTAAAATGCAGCCGCAAAGTGCTCAGTCTGCAACGCGAGTGTCTATTTGATAGCTCTATACAGAACCAATGCTAATTTCTTTTGTTCAAACTTTGTATTTTAGTAAATTAATTAATTTTAGTAGATTTAGTATGTATGTATTTTAGTAGATAGTATGAAAGGTATAATGTTTGATAAACATTATACCTTTCATTATTTCAAATAGATAATAATGTTATAAATCTATCTGATAGAAGCAATATTTTAAATATTACCCAGCTCTATACTAATCAATTTAATAAATTAATTTATGTTTATTGTGTTCCTTTATTGTGTTTGCAGTGTTCAAAGAGAATTATTAGACCCCAATAACCCGATGGTGACACAACTTCTGCACAGATGGAGAGACGTGTGGCGCATGTCCGTGGACAGGAAAAAGAGGTTACATGATTACTTGGAACATTTACTTGAGGTACGTACTTGTGTGTGCTAAATATTCGCAATTATGCATAAGCGTATTGTATGACGTCATGGTCATAATTTTGTCTTGGTAATACTTAGCTGAAATTTTGAAATGTATTATTTGGTAATTTATTCAATTACATAATTATTGCTGTCTTAACATCGGTTAATGATATATCGATATCATAAAGATAAGTGGCACAGGTTTGCAGTACATCGAGAGAAGAGAAGTGTAGAGAAGTGTTAAACCAAGACCAAGAGAAGTGTTAAAATATCAAAATATATTTCGTGTTGTAGTTGGAAAGTGTGAAAAACTTCAACTTTGAATTGTGGAGGCAAAGATATCTTGCTTGGGTGAAAACTATGAAAGCCAGGATTACTGATTTCTTCAGAAAACAGATTAAAAATGAGGTAATGTTGGTTAAACTTAGTATATAAATGTGTGTTAATTATATCCCTGTGTTTTTGGGTGCCCTGTAAAAGAATATGCTGGATTATGATGGCAAGGTTTGCTTTCATAAAAACTTTCCTGGTGCCATCTTTACTAAGCACTAAGCACGGGACTAGTACGGACACTAAGCACACAACTAGCGTATGCCATCAGTCTGACCTTACCGAGTATTGCACCCTGCTTTCCCTAGTTGATTCTTACCATTGTTTGTGCATTACGTACTATTGATCAAAGGGCAGATGATTCCTAAAATAATAAATTGTAGTAATAGCATGTAAATATTTTGGAGTTGTCCTCATCTATTGTATTAAAATGTTCAATGAGAATTTCCATTACTGCAGGATGGCACCATTAACAGGGACGACTTCATATCTGGCATGCTAGACTCTAAATTTCCAACAAATAAGGCAGAGTTGAATGCCGTTTTTAACATCTTCGACAGAGATCATAGCGGCTCTATCAACTACAGAGAGTTCATTGAAGCTCTCCGACCGGTAAGATAACTCCACATTACTCCCTAGATATGCTAGATATACTCCCTAGATACACTGCTCCCTTTCATAATAATATTAAACTAATTTAGAAACGCTTTTACATTTCAAATTAGCTGTCATTGGGAAACCCTTTTCACTCGTAAGCTGGAACATCCACTAGGATTTATCCACCACTTTACCAGCGGTGGGCAACTCCTAATGCATTTTTCAGCTTTTAGACAATGGACTCATTTTCAGCGAATTTCTTGTTGCCTATTCAATATAATGTAATCATGCTAATAATATAATTACATGTGCGTGTTGTATAGTGTTAACAACAGTGCGCAGTTTGCCAAAATAATATATATATCCTTCCAACTACTGGAGTTATAACCATAATGATAGTAGAATAACACGAATAACATGACTATTGTAATTGTATTATAATAGTCATGTTAACTATTATCAATAGTCAATATAACTATTATAATTGTATTATACATGTAGATATAGAAGAGAATAACATAATATACATGTGTATATACACATACATGTACAATTAGCTTTAATACTAGTACCAGTGTGTATCAATTATTATTTTAAATTACAACATGTATGCTTTTCTATGATGTCACTATAGAGTTCATCACTGGTAAATCAAGCTCCTGGTTATTAGTAATATTAATAATGTAGTTGCTCGGAGTTTGCATATAGTGATTACCTTAACGGCACGGTAGTCGCTTCCTTCTGCTTGTGGTTAAAAGAAACTGTATACTAATAATGTGATAATCGTTCTAATCTCTTTCCAGTTCCGTAACAGAAAGATCGCCATAGATAATCGCATGTGTCATATTATTTTATTCTCTAATACATATATAGATATTCCAACAATAAACTGTACCATGATGGCAAACTCAAGAATAATATTGTATACATTAAGCTCCACCCACTTTCGGCATTGAATTTCAATATATTACATTGGAGGATGCAGAGCTTATTGCAATTACACTTTCAAGGCCGAGTTTCCATGATGGTTGTATTATTTTGGGATTTACCATCAGCTCTCCTAACCAAATGTTCATAATATTGTAGTATAGAATCTTTATGACTATATTAACAAATCATTTGGTAATTCATGTTTTTAAAAAGTTCATCTATTATTTATTAAGTCTCCAACAAAGGCAAAGGTAACATTGTATATACCCCAAACAGAGAATGCGCTAGATGTTCTTACTATATTATATATACTCTCAGTGGTTATGGTGTTTTCTTCCAACTTTTGCATTCACTAAACCTTTACTGACGATGTATTATGCACTACACTATATCTTTTGTACACATTGTTGGTGCAATGCAACACCCAAGTAGTTTTGAGCATTGCAACAGCAAGTAGTTTTGAGAATTGGAACGAGATGTGGGGTCATAATTATCATGATCTGGAAACCCTCTCTTCCAGATCTCATTGCCTACAAATGCATCGATTGTCACAAATGATTGGTGATTCATCACACAACCATCCAGGTTCATTTAGTGGATTTGTATAGTAGTATTAGTTGTCAGATCTCTGTTAGTTAAACTACTGAACTTGGTCTTTGGGGAGTTGTCTTTTTTTGTCTTCAGTAGGCGAGTGGCAGACAACTCCTTTATTAATTTGTATTCATCTGTAGTCTTAAACTACACAACTTGATGTCTTGTCCTGCAGGATTGGATGGCTCAGCTGATTCTAGATGTCAACTCTGCTGCAGCACATGTTGGCAGAGACAGAGCCGTATATAATAAAATAGATGTAAGATCAATCTGCAGCCGACAATCCCCATAACACAATTGCGTTTCCTTACTTTCTTATTTTACTAATTATTTATAATTGTGGATATCCATTAGCCTTACCTCCACTATAGCACATCTGAGTGGGAGTCGAGGAGTAGGCCTTTGCATGGTATCCTTTGAGATAAGGCTAGAAACCGATGTCCCCACTCCAGGAATAATGTGTTTGCATGTATTATGATGTATTTCAGTTATTTTATTTCTGTTCCTTTATAATTTGCTATCTTAGGTTACAAAGAAACCCAAACGACATTTGAGTGAGCAAGAAATGGTGCATGATGAGATAGAGAGGGAAGTGTCCACCTGTAAATGCAGATCCCAATTCAAAGTAGAGAAAGTGGACCAAGGAAAATACAGGGTACCTAGCTAAAGCTAATTTTACCGTCTTACAACATTGTCACTTCACTACGGTCCGAACTGGACTCCCAAACGCTGTATCTATACTGTAAAGTGATAGCAACGGGAGAATGCCGATGTGTGATCTGTTTGTGAACTGTTTTATCAAAGATTGTAAAATCTTCTTTATGTGCTCATAATGTTTGAGAAAATAGTTTTTGTAAGCATCATGCCAAGACAATATTATATGAATAAAAATTCACTGAGCTATATCTCTCTTTCCATGGCCTTTCATTTCCTGTCCTGACTTTTTGGCTACCTTAGAGTTGTCTTCTCATTTTGGTGCTACTTATGAGTTTCAATTTTTCTCTTCTCATTTATTGATGCTCTTTCCTTAAGTTAAGTTGTCCTAATTTTAGGATGAAAATGAAATACCTGTAAACATTTCGGTGAGAATATGTATTGTGTATACTCCCTGTGACAGCATGCTATTACTATCCCATTCACCAACATTCCTTTGGGATTAGCCTAGGTTCCAAGTTTCGTTGGTAGTCGTTGCTGAGTCGGCCACCAAGTCTTTGGAGTCGGTTGAAATGCGCACATTACTCATACTATAAACCAACTAGTAACCGATTTGTTGGAAACACTTCTCATTAACATTTCTACAAGAGATATATTTGGTGTTGCACTCGGTGCTACATCTCACAATGTAAGCCTGAATCCATCACTGTTGTATGAGTTTATAGGTTTGTCAGTTATAAGTTCACTGCTAACCGTGTAAGGTTGTAGCCATATTCGTGCTATGCTTTACATCATGTTGCAAATATCATCCAAGTGATCACACACACAATATGCTGTTCTGTGTTTGTCAGTCGTGTACTCGTGTGCAATAAGGTGAAGGTTTAGTCCTCCCTGTTTAATTTAGTCAATGAGTATTCCAAGAGAGCAATTACTATTGCTTTGGCTACTATTAATTTACTGAGACGAAAATTTAGGTTTGGCACACCTCCAGTGATCCAGTCATTCAGGCTTGTGTCCTCTTGATTACCCTCACTCGCTTATCATACGTTCAAAAGTTTAATTACACTATGGACCTCGCGCATCGTATCACCCGACTTCGTCATTTATAGTCAATATCCATATCAGATCAACTGATATGGATATTATAACTCTTATATTATAACTCTGCTCTTCTAACTTAACATTCCTTGGTTAAATTACATGCAAGTACTACCCAACTATTTCAAACCCGTAATTATTTCTGTTTCTAAAACATTTTCCATCAGTTTTCTCAGTACTAATATGTACGTAGAGCTTGTGTTTTAATACTGGTATTTGTTTTTTAGTTTGGTGATAGCCAAAGGATGGTACTAGTTCGGTTTCTCAACAGCACTGTAATGGTTCGAGTTGGTGGCGGATGGGTCACATTACAAAAGTTTTTAGAGAGTCACGACCCCTGCAAAGGTTTGTATTGATATGCTGCTAGCCCTCCAAATCGTTAATCAATTGCATGGAGTACAACCGTGAACATTTCAAGGAGTAAAATTAGTATAGCATAGTACTTTTGCAGTGCTTAAAGATGTTGTGTATTTTTTTATGAATTTATTTGTTCGTATGAATTTCTTAACGTAGTTATGTGTATTTCTGTACTATTTTTACTAGTACTTGTTTTCTGTTGTGCATGTGTTTGGAAAAATGTTTTTTGGCTAAATAATCTGAGACGCTTTTAACACTCAGTGATTTGATTTTTTTTACCAGAATGTAATGTCACTTAATGCATTGTGTGGTGTAGCTTGTGTGCAGCTTTATAATTAGTGACGCAAGTGTTGAACACATGACTGTGTCTTGAGTCTGGACCCATCATACCAGGACGTGTACTTTTCATTTCACACGTAAAATTATGTTGCACTACATTATCAAAAACATTGGTATGGTAATAATATAAACACCGTACTGGTTTGAGTGTTCTAATAACAAGCTGATGAGTGATGTAACAGAACACGACCGCTAGAGACTAAAGAGTTGATGTCACAGTCGCACTACTAGAATATGTAGCCAATCACGACATGGCTCAACCTAACAGTAGCATCACAACGTGGCAGCGTATTGCTGCGACTAACGTTGCGCTCATTCTCACAATCACGTGCAGCATCACAATCAGCAATCATAAGCACGTGCACAGGTTTGCTCTTGAGTCACTTCACTCTTACTGTATGGCAGTAGTAACAGTGAATGAGTCATCAGTCGTTCGATTTTCTACCACTGTAGTGACCAAGGAGAGAACAAATCTTGCTGCTCTCGGATGCAGTATTTCCTCAACAGATCTGCGCAATGTCATGGATTCCGAAGAATTCTTTGGATCACAGAATGATCTTAGATATGGACGTGTTACTCCTGTCACTGATCTCCACCACAATCGAATACTGGACCATGATCTCTACAGAGGACGAAGAGAATCATTCAGTGGTTTATCTCGTAGTAAGCAGAAGGATGGATGGGATGGCTATGATATGTTCTACGATCCTTATGCCACCAATGACTACAACTATAACTCTCTGCCTCGAAAAACAAGCAAGAAAATATCCGGTATAGGGGATACTTGTTACTAGAAGTTATGCTTCATTCTAGAATTTTTTGATGATCTCATCAGCATAATATTATTATCTTTTATGTATTGATGTATTTTTTTCAATCTATTAGTTTTGGAGTATAGCATTTTGGCTATTTGGCATGAATCCACTGAGATTCCCTGTGAACATACTGTTCATTATGTGTGCTTTTCAGCAATTCTTTACAATGAATACCAAATTTACTATTGGTTTAACCAGTCTATACATTAACGCGGAGGCTGGGTGTCACAATGTACAACTATACAACTACAAATGTACATACAAAGTGACTCCAGAGTTCACTTTGTATGTAGACTCCCGGACTCAGACCATGGAGCCTTTGGTTCAACACTCTTGCGCTGAGCCACCCTCTCACCTATCATCATATTAAACTGTGGCTATATTTGGTATTGAAACTAATTTTTAGTTTATACTTTCTGCTTTTGTTACAAAATATTGTAGTGTTTTGCATGCCACGTTGCTTTGGCCATAGCAACATCTTGTATTGATTTATTGTCTTGTAGCTAAAGGTCGCACTAACACAGAACTGCGAGAGCAATTCACACTTGCGGATGGAGCAGCGCAGAGCCGAGCTTCCTTTACTACAAGAAGACCTTCTGGGAAAGCCAGTAACCCTGGGTCAGATGCCGGATATTCCAGCGCTGGCTCCTCAGCCGGTATGTATGCGTAATCCCAGACGCACCATAAGCTTACTTAGGAACCGCTCTCGCACCTTGAAACAAGTTTTGTAATTCAAATATTACCTGTAGAGTTGTTTTATTTGTTATATTAGCTGTTGTTTTATTTGTAACCTCCTCCCTTCTTCAGGTATTCCCTGTCTTTCTATCAACCTTCCTATCTGTCAACCAATGAGTCTATGCTCTTGAGTTGAGTAACTGTCATCGTATGTAATGCATAGCCATCACTAGTATAGTATGACGTAAGCCGACTGTCTCTGGTGGTTGGGTGTAAGTTGGGTGTCATTGTAAACTATACCATCCCCAGTGCCTCCAGATGTACAATGGGTTTAAATCATAGGCTAAGTATTTATACATCTAATACCGCATTCTGAAACGCATCACACTGAGGCCAATAGAAAATCCAAATTATTGACGAAAATACAGTTATATTCGTAGACGATTGGTCGTTTGCTATTCAGAATTCTGTGATGCTCTGTTATATTTGCAGACTACAGGATAACTAATAACACGATATTAGGAGGCTAACTCCCAATAATCTTCAATATTATTCGGAGTGGTCATCCTTTCTTAATGAACACACAACTCCTAATATTTTATCAAATCTACTATAGAAATTCACGTGTCATATTGGCCGAGTGGATTGGAGTTGTTTGGCCTCAGTGTGCTTTACATGACTTCCTAGAATATGCATTTTGGCTGTCACTAGATGTTGTTTTTTTCCTTTTTAGTAGTGCCATGGAAAACCACTCTATCACAGGCGCTAATTGTTTCTTACAATAATCATAAATGATGTGCACAATAAACAGGATTGAATTATATCACACTTAATTGCCTGGATTACTTAAAATTGCTTGTTTGCTTAATTCTGACAAGCCTATACCCAACAGCAACACTTGTTGTTGTTGTCATATATTGCAAGTGAAGATTGACCTAACCCTGTGTAAAATACTCACAGCTCTTGCATCCTGCTCTATCGTGTGCTGGTTTTATAGCATGGGATGATAGGCAAGTAGTGTACTTTTATTATCCAGTTCATTGTTATGTATAATAGCAATAGTGTGTTTTACTGCAAACTATAAACGGTTCATTGCATGTTGGCTGTTGTCAGTGATTGCAAGGTAATAATGCTTAATATTGTACCATATGTAGCAGGTAATAAGGGTGGCATGTACAATAGTGCTGAATGTTTGACGGGAACACCTAGACGTAGCCTAAGCTCCCTGCATAGAAGCCAAGTTGCTCCTGCCCAATCGATGGTCAACTTATCATCATCCAGCTCTTCTCTTTATGGTGCGTTCTAGTTACCGTGTGTAGGCTGATTGCAAAGCATAACGCATGGCGACTAACCATTAACTACTAACTAGCATTGCAGTGTCAACTTAATCATCGCTAGTCTCCTACTAAAAATCCTGATTCTACTTGGTTATGCCAGCTATAGTAGTCTTCTGCGTGTGTCTGTAACGTTTTCTATACAGTGGCATATCTATCTGGGATACCGGGAGAAAGCTGGGTTCCAGCCACTGCAGAGACGTAACTATGTCCAACTAAGAGAAAATCTCATTCACATGAAACTATTGTGTATTGTTTGGGCTAAGGACACCATAAATAAGATTCTACTTGTCGCCCTTATTTGTTTATTTAGCATCTCATCATAATATACATGTGCTTTGAGTTATAAAGCACTTGGTGTATAATTATATATTTTTTTGTATTATTTTAATTATTGTGGAGGAAAGGCTTGATTATGCTTGTACCCATAATTCAATTGGTGCTAACTTGCTAATGCTAATTTTTGTTGTACACATTTGCCGTCTAACACAATTCCTTGCACACGGAACCTTTCAACTGGATCTAATACCAGTCCCTTATAATAGTAATCTATTGATTCTTCAAGAACCAAAATTTTGTTGTTGCTACATTGTAAACATGCTCCAATTTGACAAGTAATAAAGTTTATATACATGCATTTATATTCTAATATTCTTTGTAAAGAAAAATTTTGCTAGTGTAATTTATTCCCATGTCTATGGACATGAGTGGATATGGTGTATTTAAAATCATAAATTTGAGTGGGGATCTGGTTCCATGCCGGTCTTCCAATTGTAAACCCATTGGCCATAATGCGGTGTAATTCTTGTCTTCTTTCTGTGCTGATTGTTTTTTTTTATATAAATCTGGTTGAATATTGCAACTTTGGTCGAGTACCGACACGGTGATATACATTAAGTAGACCGATGAGTTACAATACAGCCAACTATGCAGGGTAGACACGTTTCCGCTTTTAGTCGAGTCTGAAAGGATTTTGTGAATTAACTGAGGAGTGTTTAGTTTGTGTTACACTCAAGTTGGTCTATTTCAGGATCCAACAGCAGTCTTGCTGGTAGAAAGGGAGCTGTGACTCCTACACCAAGGTCAACTGATGGCAGAGTAACACCTGCACGAAGGAAAGCTGCGACACCTACACCAAGAGGAGTGGCACGTACGCCTCCCCCACGACGATAATGATCACTATTAACAGCAACTTTCTGGTTATTTACTTAGCGTACACAATCTCTATTGCAATCCATGGCAGTTCTTCTTGTTGATTAATGGTTATAAAATTGTGTAGTACTTGTGATAATAATAATTGTTATTAGACTGACATTTTATGTTTACTGGGAATCGTGTTTTACATAATATATAGCGGATATCCTTGTAAAATGCTGCAGTAGTTTGTGAGAGCATTATCTCCACTCTAGTATTTATTGCTTGTGTATGACAATTTGTAATGAACAGACCAATACTCAATCTAATAATTTATACGACTTGTAAATATCGCTTATAGATTATACTAATGCCCATTCCAGTATGATAAAAGGGAGGTAATTCCCTATATATACACTAGTTTTTGCTATTTTGTATTAATT
The DNA here is from genome assembly GCA_027564295.1 of Himantozoum antarcticum. Lineage (NCBI taxonomy): Eukaryota > Metazoa > Bryozoa > Gymnolaemata > Cheilostomatida > Bugulidae > Himantozoum > Himantozoum antarcticum. Next base: position 14,935 of record JAOQGN010065484.1, read on the forward strand.
ATGTTTCGCTGTTCATGATTTTATATTCCTTTCTGCTAACAGTTCAACAATAACATTGTTTATAAATATAAAATAAATGAAACTAAACAAACCCTTATTTTTAATGAAATTTTATAACCTATAAACTACCAACTGCTAGGTGATTAATGAACAAACTATTCAGATTGCAAAATAATATTCAATGACAAGTCAAATCTAAATATTTATTTGTTAATGAACTTTATTTACAATAATGTCCTCTCCAATGGTACTGTGCAAGTCTTAGCTTTGTTTAATAGAGTTGTGTAGTATGTGTGTGTGTTTAATGGAGTTGTATGTCTGCTTGTGTGAACAACCAACACAATGCTGTAAATGAGCGAATGCCAAAAACAAAAACTTTTAGTTTTATATGCCGTATAGACGATGGTAGCCTCCCATAATTTTTTGTCAATTTCTAGTTTGTTTCTTTAAAATTTTGGCTTCCTTTGACAACCAAGTTTGGCTAGTGATGATCAGATTTACATTTGAATTTCAAATGCAATTAGGCAGTAACAGCAATTATATAGTAGCATGGGATCCAAAGTTCTCAGAAGCTAGGAAATCCAGGCTACATATTCTATTGCTGTTATTTTTGTTTACTATACAACTCAATACATTGCTGGTCGAATTATTGTCACCCGACCAAACCCCTGGAAATTGATTGGAAATCTATAGGATACAGATAGCATTGATGTGCTGTAGAGGTGTAGAGACTGCTAAAATGTGTGTCTAGCTAAGCAGTACTTTGTGTACTGCTGCAGTACACAAAGTACCATGAGCCTCACTAAACCACTCAATCGGTAGTAGCGACGGGCGGTGTGTACAAAGGGCAGGGACTATGTCTACACAGATGCTAGCAGTATGGCTCCTGTTTAGCCAAATCGTAAGACTCTATTACAGGGTGAGAGCCCTGTGGCTATAACACTGGATTACCGTGCACCGTGAACTTCGCATGTTCAATTTTATGCAGCTTTAATAGGCTTTCCTAAACTATATTTGCTGAAGGAGCAAATGCTCCTTGAGCGGACATGCATCAGGTTTGAATAGATAATTTCCAAGGGCCATACTTTGTAATCGTGTCAATGCTGTAAATATTAGCACCCACGTCTTCTACACATTATTTCTCTAACGTGGTTAGAGGCACTTCCGACTAAAGATAATCAGGCATAGAGAGCATTTTTGCTCCGCTTGTCAGCTGCCAAATTTGTTACACTATTATTTGCTGATGTAGTTCATTTTTGTTCCCACTTCCTCTTATTTTTGAGATCGATTGAAACCAAAGTAGTACACCGTATATGGAAATGCAGCTTTATTTATACCAGAATGGTGCAATAGCCATCCCAATAATACAAAATATTAGGTCGTCATATATATCCCGTTTAAATTTAATTTTTTTATACATATACATCCTTATATATATATATATACTTTCTTGATACCATGCAATATGCAATCCAGGCAAAATTGTATTTTGCAATCAATTGTGCATATAAACCCACATTTGAATTATCGGGAAGTGACTTGACGGACACATTATGGAGTTAGCCACCACTAATGGTGGATAACTTCTGTGTACAGCTTTTGAATAAAATAAAGCTCGTCTAAATCCTGAAGCAGCACCTGGTAAAATATGAATGGCCTAGACTAATGATTAGCCTTATATTGTCCCAGCATCCAATTGTGTGTCTTGCCTACCAACGTAATTCCTTTTCATTTCGGTTACCTTGAATTAAACTTTGATCTTGGCGTTTCAAACCAGAAATTTTGGCGTTTCAAACCAGAAATTTGGAAAATGCGTCTTAGGCAGGCCGATATAACTGAAAAGGAATTCTAACAAAGTTTTGGGCTAAATACTTCCAAATACATTAAATTCACATTCGTGATAATTCATGATTTCTATTTTCACCGTTCAATGAGTCTAATAATAGAGCATGCAGCTAATAAAAAAGTCATCACAGTCAGAATTGCTTAACTAACCTACAATGAGGTGTATAATTTGAGTGTCCAAAATTAAATTCTCCTGATATACAGAAATGGCAAATAGTTCAGCAGTTTAAACCACTAGTAATAGTAACATTGGTGTAATAGCCGCATTGCCCAGACCAGCACACCGGCAATGGCAAATAGTTTAATGTACATCAATTTTCGTAAACGCCAGACTGAAACATATCTACAAAAAATAGTTGTGAAAGATCATTGTGAATCAAAATAAAAACAGTAAACAGGTTCTTCACAACATTAATTGTGAATTACTGAATTGACATCTATTACAATTACTAGCTATTACAATTACTAGCTATTACAAATGTGTAACATGTATTTCAGGGTCTATGAGATCTTGCACTGTCGTTCGACGACCATCCAATTACATCAAAGCGCACCAAATTACCATTCGGTAAATCAAGTAACACTGTTTCATTTTTGACATAAAAGCATTGTACATGCATGTCTATCTGATACAAAGAGATCATTGTTTAAACTAAACGAGGAAGGGAACATTGTGATATGTTTGTTCCAGCGCTACAAATTTGTGTGTATATAGTAAGTAATATACTTTAAATGATAAGACCTGTGTCATGTCATATTGCATGACACTGAAATTGGACAAAAATAGAACACAATATTGTGATTCTTAGCAATACGACGCTAAGAAATTGAAGTGGCAAAATTCAGGTGGAAATCTACAACAGCAAACTAAATAAGCCACATTTTGGTTACTGGAGAGTTATTTCCCTGAAGTAGACATTGAGTTAGAAGAGCACTGAAGTGCTGGAATAAATAGAATCTTAGTCATTGAATGTTGAGAAGTAGAGACTGGCATAGGCATGGGCATAGGCAGAAGCATCATATCTATATTACCACATGTAGATAGATACTAGCGCTTAATCCAGATCTAGTTATTTTCAATCATGTCTATATCGAGTTCGCTATCTTGATTGGGCTCCATAACAAATATTACATCATGTTCATAATCACCAGGATGAAGACAAGCACATGCCATCGAGGCACCATTGGGCGAAGCTTTGTGGTCACAGGTATCCGCATTTTTATTCGTAGGATCTGCCATCTTGTTGGTAATATCACAGAGTTCGTCATCAGTGGTACTGCAGCCGCTGTCAGAATCATTAGTCTCATCATTGTGGCATACGGCAGCACCATCATGTGGAGGAGATTCCTTAGCTGACGATATGGATAGCAGTGGTGAGGTGTTGATGTGTGAGCTAGAAGATAACGCACAGGTATAGTTCACATCCTGCGGACTACTAGCTATCGTTTGCAAAACTCTATCCGGAAATATTTGTCCATACCTGGCTGCTGTCGGCATAATTTTCTACAAAGAAATTAGAATAGAGATTGTAGAATATAGACTATTTTATAGTAGATGAATGAGAGAGAATTTTATAACAACATAGTCACTGATCAATATTATTACTCCCAAAGGGATGTTTATTTTCTATACCATCCTTTCACAAATACAGAATTTACTAGTTTAATTACCATAACTTGGCTTCCACTGCTGGACCAAGAATCGACAATAAATTATTAACCTCAAAATATTACAATTGTGAACAGTAGTATAAATGTATAACTCAAAACTATTTTTATGTCATGCCTCTGCATAGGAAGTGATAACAACCATTGAAAAAAATTAAACACCGTTATCTGTACCAAATAGGCAAATATGAATTGCTCAGCTTTCAACTCGTTGCAGGCATTAGAATGGAGAGGGTTAGGCACTGCATGCAATTGTGCAGAACACAACACTGCACTTTCAAGCAGGTAGATGGCAATCTATAATGCTGACAAGCTATAAAATACAATGTCAAGCACATGCCGCCGGTAAGTATGTCAGTTGGCTTAAACTGATTATGACAACCAGGGTGTTTGTTTAAGCTAAATGTATAAATTCACATTTGTTGGAGCTGATTGCTAAATATATAGTTTCAATATTATCTTTCATCAATTCCAGTGATGCTATTGATTGGAGTGACATCTATCCACACTCGGCAGCAATTGAATGCAGTGATGGCAGCAGCACAATGATATGTTGGCCAGTTTGCCTCTCCAATCTTAAAAGCAGATGCATCCACATTATTAGCAAATTATATTGCAAATGTTTTGGTAACAATTTTGAATTAAACTATTTTACTGTACATATTGTTATGGATGTTATTATTGTATCTTTAGTGCGTGGGCAACTTCCCACCTTCCAGCTGCACCTAGTGAAGATGCCTGCACCAGAGTAGTAGAGGACAGATAACTTCCCTAGATGATGGACCA
>JAOQGN010065595.1:0-12446 GCA_027564295.1 Himantozoum antarcticum
GACTGTGTGTTTTTGAGTATTATCATTACCTACTCGTCTAACTCTATGCATTGTTGTGTTTTCATCAATGTTTTCTTTCGTATTTCTATGTCATATCTGCTTCTCTTTTGTACAGTTGTCGAAATAAAAATATTGATAAAATTATTTGAACAAGCAATCCCTTATTTTCTGGACAATAAAAAAGAGGCTTGTCTACACATTGCAATAGCGAATGAAATGGCTGCAAGATTTAACTCATAGTGAATAAAAAACAGTCGTTTTCTCTTTGCACTGCAGATAAATAAGATCGCTTGCATATGAAAGATATATATATTTTATTCAACTGCTGGATAATCTTTATTTTTTCTTCACAACTTGTCGAATAAGATTGATGGAACACATTAGGTACGTCTAAAGAAAAGTGTCTTTGTAAGCTCTACACCATCGATGTGCTAAAGGGAATATTTCTCCAAGCTTTACACCGTCGATGGTGTTAAGAAGATTGTTGTTTAACTGCAAATCATATCGATGGTGTAAAGAGACTGTTTCTTTAGATGCTAGCTAAGCATATCGATGGTGGAAAGAGTTTATTTCTTTAGGCTTTACACCATCGACGGTCTAAGGGGAACGTTTTTCCAAGCTTTACACCATCGATGGTGTTAAGAAGATTGTTGTTTAACTGCAAATCATATCGATGGTGTAAAGAGACTGTTTCTTTAGATGCTAAGCATATCGATGGTGGAAAGAGTTTGTTTCTTTAGGCTTTACACCATCGATAGTCTAAAGGGTATATTTCTCCAAGCTTTGCACCATCGATGGTGTTAACAAGATTGTTGTTTAACTGTAAATCATATTGATGGTGTAAAGAGACTGCTTCTTTAGATGCCAAGCATATCAATGGTGGAAAGAGTCTATTTTTTTAGGCTTTACACCAACGATGGTCTAAAGGGACAATTTATCCAAGTTTTACACCATCGATGGTGCTAAGGAATACTTTTTTCCAACTATAAAACTTGGAAGTGTTTTTTTATCAGTATTGGAAACTGTTTTTTTTTCTTTAATTCTCAGGAAGGAAGATGTCTAAAGAATCTACCCCCAACACGATAAGGAGTATGTTTGTTTGCAAGCTATGCAGGAAGAAGTATAATCACAAGCGAAGACTAGCTAGACACTCTCTTTCCTGTGGCAAAACTACCCCATCGAAAGTGATTTGTAGAGGGTGTGGGAAAGGGTTTGTGAGGGAAGATGGATTGAAACAGCATTGTCGCAAGAAACAACACTGTTACACCAGCAAAGCGCACCGTTCAAGTTGGAAGTGGTAGAGGAGGCAAGAGACTTCGTCTTGTTATTCCTTCAGCATCGACTTCTTCTATAGAAGTAAGGGATCTTCCACCTTCAACATCTCATGCCCCCACACTTCCAGTACCAACAGCACTATCTCCTCCAGTGAGGGCTCAATCACCACCGCCGCTTCCACATCCACTACCACCACCAGCACCACCACCACTATCACTCATCATTGCTCTCCATTCTCCGCAACCAGCACCACCACCTCCATCACCTCCACCACCAGCTATTGTAGCAGGAGATGATGATGACGATGATAAAGGAGAAGGTGAGGCAGAGTGGAATGTTGTAGGGGATGTCATCGATCGTCCAATAACTGGTGATGATGGATTTGACGATATACTTAATCGACACTGGAGATCCATAGTTAGCAAGATGAAGCGTCAGCGAGTTCTAGACATTCTGAATGTTCGGCTTTGGGGTGGGGATGTTGATGCAAATCCAAATACGTGGGAGATACTTCAAAATGCGTGGAGAAGTGAAACATCACGAATCAAACTGAACTGTAGTGTAGGAGTGGTGCTAGAGCATAAAGTAACAGGAGGTTTGCGCTATTACCACTCTTCATCAAATAATTCCACACTCTTTCCACTCCCTCGCCTGATTACCACGCAAAGAGATTTGCTAACATTTTATGAGGACTTTACCGCTATCGATATTCGTGAGCTTGCTAGTAGAAGAAGAACAAATACTAGCTGGACTACCCGAGCGATAACAAATGTAACGTTTTACATATATAAAATTGTTCACATGGTTAAAGTGGGAAGAGCACTAGACTCAATCCCTCCTCATATAGCAAATACGCAACACATTCTCTCCCTTGAGAGATGTCCTTGGACTGGACTAATCTATGATGACAACCTATGTTTCTTTAGGTGTCTTGTAATATTTTTTTGCATTGTGAATGTGTCCAAATGTGCAATGTCAGAGAGCTTCTAGAAGAGGTGTTGCTCATCTCTTTCAAAAATTCAAATAGCATACGGGAATTGAAGTAGATGAGAAAGAGTTTGCAGGCATCGAATGTGAAGATCTATTAACAATGGAAAAGCTATTCGACATAAAAGTTGTGGTGATGGAGATGAGAAAAGATGTATCGAATGTTATCTGGAATTCTACAGGTGTTAGTGACAAGAAACTTTATCTTAATCTACACAAAAACCACTTTAGTCTCATCAAGGATATAAACCGCTATGCTAAAGCCTTTACCTGTATCACATGCAATGCAAGCTACACCAGAGCCCAACACTTACTTTAGACATGGTTGTCAAGTAAGCGACACATCGCATATGATATTTCCACTCCTTCCACCATCTTTACTTCATTAGAAGAACTGGCAAATGTGAAGGTGGAGACTCCCCTTCGGTTCTACCCATTTAGAATCACATATGATATTGAGTGTTTCTTACCGAACAGGGATCTTCCCTCCAATACCTCCTATGTACAATTCACGTCAAGTCACCACCTTCTCAGCATTTCTACATGCTCAAACCTTCCAGGTTCACCACTCCTAAGTGTTTTGTGAGGGAAGCTCACGGAACCTCATCTGAATGTGTTTCATGATTTGTAGAGTACATTATCGCGATGAGCAAATTGGCTGGCTCAATCATGATTGAACGATTTAGCGAGATCTTGTGTAGACTCGATAAATTAATCACAGATGTTGAATTTAAGGAGAAAGATTGTAAAAGTGCAGGATTTTCCAATCCGTTTGTCTATCGCGCAAGAGCAAACCTCTCCGGTGTATGCGAGAGTTTGGTTAGCTATCTGTGAGTACCAATTGTGGGCTTTGACTCTCAATGATACGATATCAACGCTATGAAGGGAGAGTTGATAAAAGAGTTAATACATCAAGGGGAAAAGATCAGGTTTGTGGTAAAGAAACCCAACAACATGACCTGTATCGAAACAAACCATCTGAGGTTTTTGGATGTTTGCCAATTCATTGCACCGCGTTTTTCTTACGAAAAGTACCTAAAATCCTTTGGATGTAGTCAGGAAAAGGGATTTTTTCCCTACGAATGGATGGACTCGCTTGAAAAACTCTCAAGAACTGAACTGCCATCGAGGCAAGATTTCCATAGTACGCTAAGACAATCGAACATCTTTGAGGAGGAATATGCCAACTGTCAGGAGATATGGCGTGTTCGACAAATGAAATGTTTCAGAGATTTTCTCATCTGGAACAACAATCTCGACATCGCACCATTTTTGGTAGCTTTGGAAAAGCAATCTGAGATATATCGAGTGAAGGATATTGATATGTTGAAGAGAGCAATCTCGTTACCTGAACTGGCTGTTAGGTGGCTGTTTTCAAAGATTTTCTCTTTACCACGAGCTGTGCGTACTGTTTCCTACTCCTTTGTAGAGTTGTCATGCTATCACAGAGAACGCCAACCGGTATGTCTTATCGATAAACCAAATAAAGATCTGCATAGGATCATAAAGGATAATCTTGTAGGAAGACCGAGCGTGATATTTCACAGACATCATGAAAAGGGAGAGAGTAGTATTCGTGAAAGGATGTATGAAGCGGAAGCCAAAAAATGTCAGCAGATACTCGGGGTTGATGCCAACGCATTATATTTATGGTGCATGATGCAGGATATGCCTACTGGATACCCAATACGTAGAAGAGTCGAAAACAATGTTGAACCGGATAAAACACAACCATTCAGCAAGTCTGCACACGGATGGCTAGAGTATGTTGCTTTTGTCAGTGGAGAAGATGTTAACCATATGCAGAATGGGGATGAGGTCAGAATAGGTAGACATAGTCTACCCGTCGATGCATACTGCAAAGACATCAGAACAATCTACCAGTTTCACAGTTGTTTTTGACATGGTCATCCGTGTTGCAAGACTGCGGTGGTAGTTGTTCATCCATAAAAGAATAAACCGACGGCTACACTGCGTGCCGAAACTCTCGAAAGGGATAAATATCTGAGACATCTCGGTTACAAGCTTGTCGCAGTATGGGAGTGTGTGTGGGATAGAACCGTTAGAGATAACAACATCATAAAGGAGTTTTTGGCATCTCTATTCCGGTCGATCTATGGAAGTAAAAGTGGGATGACACAAAGTAAAGCCATAGAAAAGATTTGAAGAGGCAAGTTCTACGGTCTCGTAGAATGTGATATTTCTGTTCCACCCCATCTTCACCGTAAATTTGCAGAAATGTCCCCGAGTTTTAAGAATGTAAATGTTGGACGCGAACATTTGAGTGAGCACATGCTAGAGTTTATGTGTTTCGTTTTCTGAAAAGACCACAATGAATGTTGGTGGGGAGTATGTTTGGAAAGAAAATCCTGTTACTCTGTACACTTGCCCGATGGTATCTCAATCATGGATTGGAAATCACCAAGATCTATCAGCTGAAAGACTATATTCCTAGAAGGATCTTTAACGAGTTTGGTGAATCTGTGAGTAGTGCAAGGCGGGCAGGAGATGAAGATCAAAGTATTGCACTCTTAGCTTCTACGAGCAAACTAGTGGGAAGTTCTATATATGGGAAGACTATTACGGATAAAGAAATCGCATAGGGATGTGGACTATGTTGAGGGTGATCGGGCAGTCTCTAACAGAATTAAGAGGGTGAACTTTGTCTCGCTAGATGAGATCGATGACGAATTCTATGAAGTTACCACACAGAAGAGAAAGGCGAGAGTTATATTGCTATAGATTAGTTTTCTCCCTATCATGTTGATCTATTGTGCTCTCAGTTCATTGAAGTTTTGACAGGCATCGATGCAAAAGTGTGTTTTTTTCTTAAAGGGACTGTTTCCCCATCGATGGTACTAAGGGGTAGAGTTCGATGCAAAATGTGTTACCTATATTCTTTTTTTTACTTTTTTCTCACTCCAAGTGAAGTTTGTTCTTTAACCTAAGCATAAACAGTTACTCAGCATATTCCCAAAGCTCACCATTCTCATAGTTGCAAGTATGTTTGATTTTTTTCATCTAGCATTTATTTTTTCTTACGATTTATTATTTTCATATTGTAGCTGAAAATGAACATACCTGTGACTTTGGGATTTGCTATTCTCCAACTTGCAAAACTATGGATGTTGGAGTTCTGCTTTGACTTCATGGATAAGTGAGTTCATGTATATTCCGCGACTAGGTGTGGCAAATTATCGATATGAGCTCTGCTCTGTACGATTTAGACTAGTTTTTTTCCTGTTATTTACTCTTGCTATGTAAATATCAAGCGTACTGATACTTTCTTCTACATCTTGCTAAAAATTTAAGGATCTTTTTTGTTTACTTCTTTTCCCACAGATACGTTGATCGAAGGGATTTTGAGTATATTGAAATGGACACGGATAGTGCCTACATGGCTCTCTCAGCACCATTGGAGAGTATAATCAAACCCGCAGAGAAGATGAACTTTTACCACAACTATGGACAATGGTTTCCATGTCCCCATTGCGAGAAGCATAAGACAGACTTCCTCACTCACAAGATGCAAGATCAAGGAGAATGGCATCGAGAGGAGTGTTGTAATAAGATTCATACATTTGATCAATGAACACCTGGCCTCTTTAAGGATGAGTTTGTGGGGAGTAGAATTATAGCCCTAAGCTCCAAAACATACTTTTATTGGAGTGAAGAAGACGATTGTAAATATAGTAGTAAGGGATTAAGTAAGAGAACGAATAAATTATCCCGTGATATCTTTGAGAGTGTACCAACTACAGGACTGTCTCATACGGGGGTAAATCGAGGATTTGTCAAAAAGAACAACACCATTTATACTTATTCCCAACTTAGAACCGGACTTACATACTTTTATGCCAAGCGCAAGGTGTGTGAAGATGGTATATCGACAGAGCCGTTTGATGTTTAGTTGTTGTTTTTTTGTGTTTTTTTCAAATGGATATTAGAGAAACCTAATCGAGTAAAGACTTGGTAAATGCACTGTTAATTTTTTTTTCTACCATACAATTATTTTGTTCTTCTTTACATTTTGTACGTGTCTTGCATGACGTATGTCAAAATAAAATATTCACAACTTTGTCTGTTTACGAAATGAACCTAGTATTCGAACAGAAGCAAATGTGTGTGCGTGTGTAAGTGCTGGTAGCACATCGATGGTGTTCTGCATCATCAATCAGATCTATCCATATGCAATGCTTCTCTTCCAAAGATAGATTACGAGTGGGCGTGACTTAAGTTGTTAGCAAAATATAATAATCGATGGTATAGAAGTGAGTGTTAGTTTGACGATTATTCATTATCTATCTTGACTTGGCATCGAATCTAGACCAACTTTCCAAAACCTACCCAATCCCCAAACCCCAATTCACAAACATCATATTTCAATAAATATGTGGGTTGGGGTTTTGGGTATGAAGTTTGGGCATTGGTCCCGTTTATATACAAGTTTGAACAACTTGAGTGTTGCCCTCCTCTAATAAACTGGCTTATGAGGGTATGTCAGGGACATTGGCGGATGCTACTATTGCTACTGGTGACCGGGTCATGTCTGCTGGGGGTAGCCACCTAGACTGGGACTGGTCACAGGGGCAGTGGAAGTAATAATGCTCGACTAAACTTTTGGGAGTTGTCATCTTCCTTACAAGTTAAGACATTTGAAATATCTCGTTATTTAATCAGTGGGAGAGGCTCAACATGCACCCATGTTATATAGATGATAGCATCATGGCATCATAATAAACATTTTCCTTGACAGTGAGCAAATGCAATGCAGCATGCTTTTACTGTTTACATGCTAGGGCTAAACAGTAACCCCCCCGAAGATAAACCCTGGATAACTGCTGAGTCTCAGCAATCTGATTGGACAATTGTCCAATAGACGTGCCAAAGATATCATATATGAATAAATATCTTTGATAGTCTTTGGTAATTATTTGGAGCTTGATTGTTAGCGCGCCATTGCAATTAAAATCTATTTATAAAATAGTGGCCATATTTCAGGCCGCTCATTGCAGGTGGGTCGGCCCTCTCCCGCTCGACATAGGTATGGGAATTGTTTGATCGTGTTTTGTGAGTTTTGAAAGTTTCCCTTTATTCTTGCCACAAAGCAATGTTTCAATATGTCAAAATCACCATGCGTATGAAATATACCCTTTCGTCCATATATAATTTCAATGTCATCCAACTTCACGAAAATAAATATAATATTGTCCAATCTGTAAAAGATCCTGCTCAAGAATGAATGAATATCAAAACTTTCACTATTTGTATATAGAAATATTAGCTGGCTGGGACAGCCAAGTCAGATATTCGGGGAGAAGCAGAAGAGCTATTTTAATTTCTTCATAACAAATGCAGTTGCATAGGCCTCAGGACACCCTGGTGGATGTGCAAACATGAAAGTATCGTCTTCAGCCATTTCTATCTTCTCTTCATCTATCAGTAGCTGGATTAGTGGCCGCACCTGTTTTATATCATCGTCCTCCTCCAAGAACTGGTTGTTTGTTACCAGAACAAAATACCCACCTACAGCATATAGTAACATGGTCAACAATACGATGTATACACCTACAGTATTTTATAGTAACATGGTCTACAGTACAAAATACCCACCTACAGCATATAGTAACATGGTCTACAATACGATGTACACACCTACAGTATATTATAGTAACATGGTCTACAATACAATGTACCCACCTACAGTATATTATAGTAACATGGTCTACAGTACAAAATACCCACCTACAGCATATAGTAACATGGTCTACAATACGATGTATACACCTACAGTATATTATAGTAACATGGTCTACAGTACAATATACCCACCTAAAGCATATAGTATTGTGCTATATGTGTGGTTAATTGTATCCAACCCTAGCCACCCAACCGCCAACCCACCTGACCAGCTCCACATAGTTACCTACCGCCCAGTGATCAAATAGCGGTGCAGTATGTGGTTCAGTATCCTAATATCGGAGCATGCAAAGATATTGTATTATTATATCAGAAGTTAATGTGCCAGCAGAACAATAAGGTGTAAGTAGAGGCTTTATTATTTACAGTATATTTAGAATAAAACTGAAAATCTGCAAAGATTAGCCATGCACCAAGTTCAAGTCAATTCCGCTTGAGGCACTCCGGGCCACTCTCCTATACAGGGGCGTATATTATGTGAAATTTAACTACCTAACATATACATGATTGCCCCACGTAGCACAAATTTTTTGTTAGATGGCTGAAAAAGTCTGTTAGGAGGTTGAAAAGTTCTGTTAGGGGGTTGAATTTTGATGACTTTGATGTGTTTTTATGAAAATTAGGCTAAACAAAATTTTGTATTCCCAGAATGCAACACCCGATCGTTCGGGTGTTGTTGGGTGTAATATTTGCCCCTGACCCTATATAAGAAAGCAGATATTGGCATGTTAGCACCGCGTACTGCCAAGTTGGTAGGGTGCTACCAATACGGTATAGTATAGGCCATTGGTATGGCCTATATAAATAGTAATATGGCAGTTTTACCAAGTTGGCTATTGAACAATAAAACATTACTAAAGATTTCCATGTAGCTATGCATTTATACACTCCCGGATGCAGAGTAGTACGTCAGACATTGCCATTCATAGATATATCGTTAATAACCGCTTACTTTTTTACTAGTGCTGGAACGAATAGCTTGACTCGGTATGACTCGTCAAGCTAAGGTGTCAATTAGCTCGACACATCGAGTCAAGTCTGATAGCTAATACTTGATAAATTACAAATGTAATAAACCAGTAGGGTGGACAATAGCCTATCAGAAACATATTAGTGTAGATGGTTGCACGCAACATATTATTTCAAGTAACCGCAATGCAGCAAAATTCTCAAAACCGAGGTGAAGAAACGTAAAGAAACCTCTCAAGTTAGCCATCTGTCGAAAGAAAATGCCTTTGACACAGGTCCTCCAAGGAACAGTGTGGAGGTTTGAGTAGGATTTTGCGTGGCAAAATTTACATTACATTGGATTACATTACATTGCTGATTACATTTTTGGCATGTGAAAAAATGAATTTTCTCCATTTCTTTTATGACATTGGCATGCAAAATCCTAAGTGGTTCAGGTTGTAGATGTTCTCAATGCTTTGATCAATTGCAATCTGTTGTTGATCAATTACAAACTGTTCTTGATCACCAAAAAGTTGTGAAAATTATTGCAAACAGTATTGTGAAAACAGGTTGCTAAAATTATTGCTAATTATTATAATTTTTATTAACTAAAATTATAATTATTATTATTAATTATAATTATTGTTATAATTAATTATGATTATTATTATTATTATTATTATTAGGATATTAGCAGGTTGTTAAAATTTGCGTTGCAATTTTACATTACATTGCTGATTACATTTTTTGGCATGTGAAGAAATGAATCCAGGTGGGATATAATATTTTGTGAATTTACAGAATACAATAAAAATTGAAGTAAATGTTTGAATTGAAAAATTGTAATTGAAAGGTGTAAATGTAAATTGAAGTTGGGGAAAAAGGAAAACAGAAAGTGAACAACGCAAAGTGAAATGAAACTTCAATGGAACAGTGCCCATGTGTTGTACATTAACATCAAAGTATGAATAGGGGACGAAAAGCGCGTTGGTGCAAAGGCACAAAATGATAACTAGGACTGAAATGCAGCATGGGCAAAGGGTACAAATGCCAAGTAGTTTTATTGAAGTTCAATCATTTAGCAACAATACGTTTTCGCCACCGTGTATATTATGGGAAAATTCGCCAGACGCAATATGGCAGCTGGAGAACAGAAAAATGAAATTATTTTGAAAGTAATTGATTTAAATAAGTATGCATATATGTGTAATCAGGCAGGCATCTTCCGACATTCTCAATTTCAAAAATGTTACAAATTATTTTGAAACATTAAGACTGACAGTTTTTTGGGCAAAAGGAGAAAATTGATGCTTTTGGATCTGCTATACGTGAAAGAAACTGTACTCACCTTCGATTCGCTACGCTCGCCTTCGGTTCAGGCAATAAATAAAAAAACATATTATTTTCTTGTTATGCAAATTTAGTCACAGACACTAGTCTCAGCAAAGTGTCAAGGTTGTAAATAATACTGATTTGAACTAAGATAATCTTTTGCTAATAGCAATCACGGCGTGTTGTATAGTTGTTAAATGCGCTTAGACAAACTATAATCGCCAAAACTGGAAATATTTCTGTCAAAATTCAACTCTTACAACTTGATTAAAGACTAAAGGCTCGACCCTACTCAGTATCGCATTTTGCTAGACAATTTTACTCAACCCTAAGATTTTCTGATTCATTCCAGCTCTACTTTTTACTGTGTTGACTGTACAGCCAGTCAGAGAGGACTGTGCAACCGGTTCTGCCACATGTACAGCCGGTGGACCAGCTGTATCTTTGTCCATAAATGTACGAAGTGCCTCTTTCATTTGTATTGTGTCTCTCAGAGGGAGAGGTTGTATATTTTCGTATTACATTTCATTATTAATCAATCTGGTGTCTAGCCAGTTGAGCATTATCTTTATTTAACAACGTTGTGTTATCCTCAAGAGGAGAGTGTACCTAGTCTCTGGCTAAGTACCCTCTAGAGGGTAAGCTGGTTGGCCGGCTCCCACAGCCTGTCGTGAGGACCCAGCCTGCTCTGACTGTCTTGTTCCAGCCCTCTGTTATATAGTCTGTGGTATTGGAGAAGGTGACCCTGCGGGTTGTGACAGTCCTGCTGAGTCCTTAGGGACCAGTGGGAAAATGTTACACAAGTGTACTATAATTGATAATGTAAGTCTCTGCACAATTATACAATCTATAGAATTCTATACAGTGTTCCTGTGGTCCAGTGGTCCACCACAGTAACTTGGTCTGCATTTCTTACCTGGTTTAACAAGACGGTACATTTCGTTGAGAGTCTCTGCCTTGATATGCGCCGGTACCATAGCTCCAGTGCAGCACACAGCATCATAACTTTCTGGAAATCATATCACGTGGGCTAATGCTTATGGCAAACAACAACAATATTATGTCTGCTAGTCTTGTGATGCTATTTGAATTTGTGTTAGTAATTTGTCTGCCACAGGCCTCAGCTACGTCTACCTACGGCATCTCAGATAGAGGTAGCTATAGGTAGAGGTATAGAGGTGATTACGAGTAGAGGTACAGAGGTGACTATAGGTAAAGGTATAGAGGTGACTACGAATAGAGGTATAGAGGTGACTATAGGTAGAGGTATAGAGGTGACTATGGGTAGAGGTATAGAGGTGACTATAGGTAGAGATATAGAGGCAACTATAGGTAGAGATATAGAGGCAACTATAGGTAGAGGTATAGAGGTGACTATGGGTAGAGGCATAGAGGTGACTATGGGTAGAGGCATAGAGGTGACTATGGGTAGAGGTATAGAGGTGACTATAGGTAGAGGTATAGAGGTAACTATGGGTAGAGGTATAGAGGTGACTATGGGTAGAGGTATAGAGGTGAATATGGGTAGAGGCATAGAGGTGAATATGGGTAGAGGCATAGAGGTGACTATAGGTAGAGGCATAGAGGTCACATAGAGGTCACATAGAGGTCACATAGAGGTCACATAGAGGTCACATAGAGGTAACTTTCAAGATTTAAACAAGGAACCTTCTCAGGTAATATGATTATTTCACTCTGCTGGTTGGAACCAGAAATCTCAGGTTAGAGTCCAGGTTATGACGATACTCAGTAGAATACTCACCGTGTTTTAGCCCCGAATCCACAGTGAAGTACTGCACATATAATTTATTGTAAGCCCCATTCTCTTGTGCTATGGTTAACAATTCAATCGACGGGTCTAATCCATCTGCTTTGCTGTAGGCGGCCAATTTTTTCAGCTGAAATTAATAAGAAGGAATCACAGTGATGAACGTGGAAAGGGTTATTTATACTGTTACAAGTATAAATAACCATTTCGACGGTCATACGATGTAGGTTATTGTATGAACGGAAGCGCAGAAGCTTTAGCCTAGAAAGTAGGAATACTACAGTATGTTGTTCCTACTTTCTAGGCTAACGCTTCATACAGTGACCTACATGTCAGTATATTTAGTATCAACCAGGGGCGGCTGCAGGGGGGGGGCACCCATGGAACCATGGCTCCCACTTACAAGAAACTAAAACTGTTACAAAAACAATAG
>JAOQGN010065706.1:0-12443 GCA_027564295.1 Himantozoum antarcticum
GTAATAGGAGCGGAACGTTTTTTGCTATGCGGTTGGGAAAGTTAGATGTCAAGGGGTTGAACAAAATATTCAGGTGGTTAAAAAACTCTGTTAGGGGGTTGACTTGTGAAGTTTGTTTGATGGTTTTGATGTCTTTTAATGAAAATTACACAACAAAAATAAAATATACTAATTTTGTTTTTAATTTTGTTTCTTTAGCTTCAGGTTTGACCCCGTACGTTCGGGATTATTGTGAATATCAGAAACTATATTTTTATACCAGAGATACTGACCACTGAAGTAAGTCAAGACTAGTACATAATAGCGTGAGTAGTGGCAAGTGGGGGTTTCTGTACCACCTTAAAAGAGCACGCAATTCCCAATGTGGTCCTAGGAGCACATTGGTTTAAATATAATTTTTTCTATAATAAATAGCAAAAAACCTCTTTATAATCTAGCTACCTTTAACCCTAGGTATATAATAAATAGCATGCACTCATTGACCCCAAATTATTTCACCTGTGAAAAAATTGATATTGTGTTAAAGAGATCCTATTATAAATAGCGAAACCACTTTATTATTTAGCTACGTTTAAGCCCCCTGCAGGAAGACTTTGTGCTATAAATAGATTGGTAGAGGGTTAAGGAGATCTTATAATAAAAAGGAAAAGGTTCCTGAATATTTTTGGTATAATACAGGGGAAAAGGACTCCCGCAAGAGCCCTTTTGAGGTCAAAATCTAGGTCGCCTTAAAGTACACGTGACCCCAAAGTGTTTCACCAGTGAAACAATTGATATTGGGTTAAACATTATTTTTCCTATAATAAATAGCAAAAGCCCTCTTTATAATCTAGCTAACTTTAACCCAGTCACTGCGAGTTAGTGGTCTAAGCTTGCAGCTATGACGCAAGTTATCTGCAAGGACATGGGTTCGAATCCCACCGTTGACTGGGAGGTTTTCATCCCGTAGAAGGTTTCCTCCTTGCCCGTATCGAACACCTACAACAACATCTGTGCCGTGGCCTTCCCTCAATTTGCTCTGCTATTGGATTTCCATGTACAAATAATATCGCTAAGGCGGCGAACAACAAAAACAAAACTAAACAAAACCCAAAGTATGTCCTAGATATTAACCCTAATTTTTCACCGGTGAAACAATTGATATTGGGTTAAAGAGATATTTTCCTATAATAAAAGAGAAGCGTACAAAGGGCAAGCATGACCCGTACAAATGTCCAGAGATTCATGTGCATTAGCAGCTTGTACCCTTTCCAGGTCCTTGACGGTGTATTATTATTCATTTTTCTGTTATGAACACACACCATCGTGCCCATAGATTTTTTCTATGGATATATATACCCTCAAATTGATATTAGGTTAAAGAAATATTTTCCCTATAATTAATGAATAATACTATTTTGCGCACAGTCAAGGGCCTAAGGTCCTTGACTGTGCGCAATCAAGGACAGCGAGGTCTGAAAGTCCTTGGCCAAACAGCGAGGTCTGAAAGAATACTCTAGACTAAGATAGGCTGACCTAATCCAGCTTTTATCGGTTAAGTCGACTACCGTAAAAACTGCTAAGATTGTACCAACGCATCAGCAGCCAGTCAACATCATGGTTGAACCCATTCCCGAGATTGGAAAGACAACTCTGATCCTGCAAGCAGTAAAGCATGGTGTTAGATCTGTATAGGATATTACGGGCAACGCTAAAGAAAAATCCCAGCGTCTAATGAGAGACTTTGCCACTTGGCTGATGAAGAATATACCTACACCAAAAAAAGTTGACCCAATTTTAAATTCGTTTAAGGAACGTGTTATGGGGTTGTATCGTAATTTTACCACACCTGCAAAGCCCGAGATTGGCAAACCTATAGAAATGGACGAAGTGGCTAAAGGTTAGATTGAAACCTGGGAGATCCCAGGTCAGCGTAAGCATGATCGGGAGTTATTTATAGAACTAGCGAAACCGGGTGTTCTAGAACTATGGGAAGATGTCTCCGAGTCCGGTCTCAAAACCAAGCTATATCTCTTCTGTGAGATGGAAAAAACTGCATAGAAGCGTTTTTCTGCTGAGTTGACACGACTATGATCAATAAATAAGGAAACTGTGATATGTAGAATTTTATTAAGAATATATTGGAAACTGCATTAAAAATCTAATACTATTAATTTTGTTATACACGAGAAAGTTGAATTAGAGCATATAATTTAATACTGTGATGGAATTACACCCCTCTCGGCCTCCTATGTCCTTAGATATATGTAAAAGCTTTATTTGCTGCTAAAATTAGATTATCCAACATATAAAAGCATGCTTACAATAATATATAACTAGAAATGATTGAATCATGACCTGTGAAGAAAATATTTTTGTGGAAATTATATACATGTTGAATTTGAAATGCGAGATTTTGATTAAGTTGTTGAAATTAGTTCAAGCTCAATTGATCTAGTGGTGATTTGTATATATTATGTACGAATTAATAAAAAAAAAGATTCATCTGGGCTTTGAACCTAAAACATCTTGTACAGCAGGCAACAACTACTAATATTGCACCACACAGGTTCATGTATATAACAGCCTACTTTGACACACATTAATTATAGTTCACACTAATAGAATACACAGCAACAGCTTAAGGCCTTAGTGCTTACTACATTTACTTGCACTCGCAGTAGGATGTAGAACTGCAGAAATAAATTTATATGGAATAGTCATTGTGGGTGTATAATATTTACGATTTTAAATCTGAACATATCTATTGATGGGTCTCTGTTTGAACAATCATATTCAATTCTGCAAACTCTCATGGGTTTTATTGTAACTTAAATACCAACAATGTTAATATAAAGTGGCTAGATTTTCTGAAATCTTGCCTTTTGGGTAAGTGTCTCTCTGCTAAATTCTACAATAATACAGTTGCTAAACCTATTTTGGCTGGTACTAATACGTACACTATTAACCATATCGCTCACAATCTAACGATTCTTTCACGGGGAAAACAGTCTATTCATATACATATAACTACTATAAAAATCTTATTATGAAAAAATAGCTAGTAGTGAAAATTGGACTAAGAATTTTGTATTAATTTACATAATAAAAGAAGGACAAAAGAATTTACCCAAAATGTGGTTTGAATCGTTATACATTTTAAGATAATACGTCTGGCATAGGTGGTCGATGCAAGTGGACAGAGATGGTAGCTGGCTATCGGTAAGTCTGGCAGCATAGCTAAGATCACAGGGGCATACCAGCTTAAGGTAATGTTTCTGGACGGATTCAGGCTCGTCTTGCAGTTGTTGGCGAGCAAAAGGATACCAGGCGGGTGCTGCGTAACAGAAAAAACAAGTTATTTTATATGTGTAAAACTGTATCAGTCCTTCTGGAGATACACTGTTACGCATCAGTAGTAAAAGAGCATAAGCTTGACGATTAGCTTTCTGACATTGGGTGGTAATGTGATCTTTGAAAGTGAGGTGTTGGTCAACATTTACTCCTAGCAGTTTGAATCATTTTACAGCTTCAATGTTTCTGTCTTTTATGGTGATGACTTCATTTTAAATGTCGCATTTGTCGACTGCGACAAATGTCGCAGTCGACATTTGTCGACTGTAGCCTGTGTGCTGTTCAATAAACTACATTACAGTGTGGTGAAGGTACAGAGTAGCCGGCCCACTGGTTGCACCTCATAACGAGAGTTCGATTGACTGTCTCCTCTCAAACAAGTTGCCTGGAATTCAGTAACTCCTTCCTCTACTCCACAGGATTGAGGGTAGACCTTTACAATACTATCATTATTTGCAACTACTGTACTATTACATCTAGCTGCAACTACTGTACTATTACATATAGCATAAGTTTCTAGTAATTGTGTCTATCTGGTTGGTGAAATAGTTATTCACAATTCTCTGCTGATCACATTAGTGTATATTTTAATAAAATTCTTAAAAGACACCAATACAAAATTTAGTTCTGGTAATAGATGTGCTTACCAATTTCATGGGACAGAGTTTAGTTTCTTACAGATTATGGCTTTCCTGCGCTGTAACAGAAGGGCCTCTGTCACATTTATTTTAATTCGACATGCAATTTCCATCTCTGCCTTAGACAATTAATATAGAGTGTTATCACCCAACAATTTAACTCTATTAGGTCATTCTAGTCTTTTCCCAAAGAGTGAAAGGCTCCTCACATTCCATGTGACTGAATTGGCAACTAAAACAAACTCAGTCTGATCTAAATTGATGATTAGATCTCTTTACACTAACTTTCTGTGAGATGAAAGTGTCATTGAGTTTGCTTTCAACTGTACCATCCCACTCTGTCTGCACTGTACTTCCTTGTAGCAAGTCAACAAATGCCAACAATTGGCAGCTCCCCACAAGCTCTCTCTCATGTTTGGGTCATTAGATTGCAGTTATAAAATATTGCTTTTTTTGTGTTTACAAGAGGGTAAATATATATAAATGCCCATTATAATAATGATGTTTGATGGAAGAATCATTATGGAGATAACATCAAATTGTGTAGTTAAATATTTGTCACAAGTGCGGAATGTGTGGTTATGTCGGTTTAATATAAAATTACAACTGCGACCCTATTATCAATGGCGTCTATTACTGTTTATTACAATATCAATTCACCTATTTTAGAGCATTAGCATATTTAGGTTTTTCACCACGGCAGTTTAATTCTGCTGAGTCTTTTCTATGTACCTCACAGGAGTTTATCACAAAAGTATATAAATTGCATCAGGTTATAGAACTTTAAAGATAACAACATGGGGTTGAATATTTTAACAGTTAATATTAATACAAAAATCAAACAATTTACTGATCCCTAAGCATGTTCATTACCACCAAGATATAGAACAAGTAGTTTGTTTCCTGAGGCCAGCTGATACAGAACTTAAAGGTTTGATGAAAGTATTCCCATTCTGTTCAGACACAGAAGAGTTTACCCTCCCAACTGCAGCTGAAATATTAAGCCTATTTGCGCTGTAGGTTCCGAACCATTTGATGGGAAATCGCAAGAATAAAAGTAACAAACGTTATTACTTATAATATCATTTTAGTCAAAGTGTTCAGAAATAATTATAGAAAAAGCTATTCACTTGGAAAATCCCAAAATAAGAAATAATGAATATTATAATAAATATTACCTGAACAACGAGTGCTAACAGAACCTTAACCGAATGAGATGAGATGATAATGCACGCAATAAATAGAAAAAATTCACTCATGCAAATCTTTATTAAAATTATATTACCAACTTGCATAATGCGGTACCCTCTATATTCATTGACCAGTCAAGGCCATTACTTTGAGAAACCCCAAAGTGCTCTGAGAATAACCAAATTAGTTAATCTACTATTTCAATATTGGGTGTCTTCCTACAGTTTACTCATGCTGAAAGTTCAGCAGTGCTCACCAATTATATTATCATATTCAAATAGCAGTTTAGAGCCTAGTACGTGAATCAGAGGTGTATGCTATGCGAAATTCAACCCCTTAAAATTTGCAAGATTGCTGTAAAAGGAGCGGAACAATTTTGCTATGGGGTTGGGAAAGATGTTAGGGGATTGAAAAAATGTTTCAGGTGGTTAACAAACTCTGTTAGGGGGTTGACTTTTGAAGTTGTTTTCATGGTTTTGGTGTGTTTTAATGAAGATTACACAACAAACTAAAATAAACTAATTTTTTGTTATAGTTCTTTTTAGCGTCAGGTTTGACCCCCAAAAATTCGGGAGTGTAATGTACTCCCCTGGAGTGAATAGGGTTATTGCTGTGAATATCAGAAACTATATTTTTATACCAGAGATACTGACCACTGAAATAAGTCAAGACTTGTACACAATAGCGTGAATAGTGGAAAGAGAGGGTTTCTGTACCACCTTAAAAGAGCACGCAACTCCCAATGTGCTCTAGGAGCACATTGGTTTAAAGATAATTTGTTCTATAATAAATAGCAAAAAACCTCTTTATATTCTAGCTACCGTTACCCAGTCACTGTGGCTTAGTGGTCTAAGCTTGCCGCTATGACGGAAGTTATCGCAAGGACATGGGTTCGAATCCCACCGTTGACTGGGAGGTTTTCATCCCGTAGAATGTTTCCTCCTTGCCCGTATCGAACCCCTACACCAACATCTGTGCTGTGGACTTACTCAATTAGCTCTGCTATTGGTTCACCACATACAAATAATATCGCTAGGGCGGCGAACAGCAAAAACAAAACAAAACCCGAAGTATGTCCTAGATATGAACCCAAAATTGTTTCACCGGTGAAACAATTGATATTGGGTTAAAGAGATATTTTCCTATAAATAAAGGGAAGCGTACAAAGGGCAAGCATGACCCGTGCAAATGCCCGGAGATTCGTGTGCATTAGCAACTCGTACACTTTCTAGGTCCTTGACGCTGTATTATTATTCATTTTTCTTTTATCAGCTCACACCATCGTGCCCATAGATTTTTTCTATGGATAGATGTACCCTCAAATTGATATTGGGTTAAAGAAATATTTGTCGTATAATAAATGAATAATACTATTTTGCACACTGTCAATGATCTAAAGTCCTTGGCGAAACAGCGAAGTTTGAAACGATACTCTAGACTAAGAAAGGCTGACCTAATCCGGCTTTTATCGGTTAGCCGACTACCGTAAACACTGCTAAGATTGTACCAACACATCAGTAGCCAGTAAGCATCATGGATGAACCCATTCCCGAGATTGGAATGCCAACTATGATCTCGCAAGCGGTGAAGCATGTTGTTAGATATTTAAAGGATACTGGGGGAAAGGCTAAACAAAACGCCCAGCAGCTAATGGGAGACTTTGCCAATTGGCTAATGAATAATATACCCGCACCAAAAAATTGACCTAATTTTAAAATAGTTTATTGACGTGTTATGGGGTTGCATCGTAATTTTACCACACCCGCAAAGCCTAAGATTGGCAAATCTATAGAAAAGGAGAAAGCGGCTAAAGGTTAGTTTGAAAACTATGATATCCCGGGTCTACCTAAGCATGATCTGGAGACATTTATGGAACTAGCGAAATTGGGTGTTATAGAGCTATGGAAATATGTCTCTGAGTCCGGTCTCAACACCCAGCTATACCTCTTCTGTGAGATGAAAAAACTGATATAAAATTGGGAGAGACAATCGTGGACACACTATCATTTCCAGCGTACATGGATAGAATCTTAGAATCTACAAACACATCGGAAGTTTACGACTCGATGTCACAACCCGTACTCCTGAATTACACCACACTTAATGCCAGGGGCAGTAACTGGATATTTCGATTTGTAATAAGATTGGACATCAACATAGACAAATACCAACCATTAGGTGGTTCATCATACATAGATCTTCCACCAAAGCTAAAGCTAAGAAAAGTTATTGTAAACCCTAAAAACAAACATGACGACGAATGCTTTAAGTGGGCTGTACCGGCTGCATTATTCCCCGTTGATGATCACGTGGACCGGATATCCAACTACAAGAGAACTCTACAAAGCTGTGTTGGGATGGGGCAAACTTTCCATCCATATGGAAAGACATACATGCATTTTAAAAAGCAAACCCTGATATAGTGGTAAACGTTCTTGGTCATACGAATGAAGGCTGGACAGATGGTAAACATTGTACCGTATACCCTCTACGCCAAAGCAGAAAACAAGGGCAACCGGTGAACCTACTACTGGTATCCGAAAACGAAAACAAGCATTACTGTTGGATAAAAACCATGAACAGACTGCTAAGCTCACAGGTTAACAACCATAAGGATGCAAAGCACTTTTGCTAAAACTGTACAATCACGTTTCGGGCAGAAAAATCATTGAAAAACATGAGGTGTGATGTTCAGAAAATGATGGTGTTACAATTGAGTTTCCCAGCCCTGGCTATAAGATCATGTTTAAGAAAAAAAACCACAAGATGCGAGTTCCGTTTGTGATATATGCTGACTTTGAATACTTTACAAAACCAATCCAAGGATGTGAGCCAAATCCCGCTCAGGAGTTATACGAACAAGTATCAACAGCACGTGCCAAGGGGGTTTTGCTACTACATTAAAAGCATAGTAGGAGATTACGAGCCAGTGTTGTTTACCAAGTGGACTGAAGATGAAGACGTGGCCAAGATTTCATGGAAAAGGTAGAGGAGAACATGAGAGCATTATACCAGAAACATAAACTCTGAAACGGTATCATATTGCGGTTCGTGATAGAGTAGTGCTTGCTGCCATGGAAAATTGCTGCATTGCGATGAAGAGTTACTGTAGGTAAAGACAGGGTTCGAGATCATTGTTACCTAACGGGTGATTTTTAAGGTGCAGCCCACAGCGAGTGTAATTTGCATTACAAAATCCCTAAATTTTACCCGATGTTTTTCCACAACTTGACCGAGTCTGATGCTCATCTCTTTGTGAAGAACTTGGGTGTCACTGAGGGTAATATTTCATGTATCCCTAATAACGAGGAAAAATACATATTCACCAAACGACTCTTGGTTGACACCTTTATGGGAAAAAACAAGAAGATGGGGAAACCCGAGGAAGTTCAAGTTTACCGCGACCTATGGTTTTTGGACAGCTACAAGTTTATAGCCTCGTCATTGTCAAAGTTAGTCCCAACATCCAGCGAAAGGATTTTAAACACTTTGAGAAACATTTCCAAGGAGCGCAGTTAGATATTTTGCTTAGGAAGGGGGTCTTTCCATGAAATTACTTCAGTGACTTGTCTAGACTAGACGAACCCCGTTTACCGCAGAAGGAGGTATTTCATTCAATGCTCACCGGAAAAGGAATATCAGATGAAGGCTACCATCCCGCCAAATCGTCTGGGAAACATTTGGTAAGAAGACAATCAGAGATTATCATGATCTCTACATGAAGGCAGATGTCGTGCAACTAGCAGATGTCGTTGAAAGATTTAGAGACATGTGTTGTAAGGAATACGGACTAGATCCCACTCAGTGCTTTACAGCTCCCGGTCTGTCATGGGACGTTATGTTGAAGACGACAAAGCTGTCGCATGACCCAATAACCGATATTGACATGCTGTTGATGTTTGAAAAAGGTCTTCGGGGCGGAGTAAGTATGATCAGCAATTGATACGCCATGGCAAATAATATGTGCATGGATCAACACGTTCCTGAAAACTCGTCGGACTTTATGACGTATCTCGACGCCAACAACCTCTATGGATGGGCGATGAGCCAACCATTACCGGTGAGTGATTTTCAGCGGATGACTGACAAGCAACTACGTGGTTGGGCAAACATTCCATGTCTACTGGAAGTCGATCCCAAATACCCAGAGGATATCCATGACTTACACAACGATTTTCCACTGGCACCGGAAAGAAAACTTGTTGAGAAATGCGAAAAGCTTATCCCAAACTTGCGGGTTGAGAAAAACGATGTTCTTCACTATACAGCCCTAAAGCCATGCCTATCCCTAGGTCGAAAACTGAAATAAGACCATCGAGGGATGGTGTTTAAAGAAAGCGACAAACTAAAGGATTACATCGATAAAAATACACGGCTAAGGTCAGCGGCTACCACCGATTTTGAAAAGGACTTTTTAAGCTTATGAACAATTCCGTGTTTGGGAAGACCATGGAGAACATTTCCAATAGAGTCAATATCCAGCTAGTGTCGGATTGGAAATAGCAGAAAGACTGATCGCAAAGCCCAACTACAAAGGCCGGACGATATTTTGTGAAGACCTCACAGCTGTGCATATGGGTTTGACAAAACTATTGTTTAATATACCGGTGTACCTCGGAATGTCAATTTTAGACAT
Source organism: Himantozoum antarcticum (assembly GCA_027564295.1). Classification (NCBI taxonomy): domain Eukaryota; kingdom Metazoa; phylum Bryozoa; class Gymnolaemata; order Cheilostomatida; family Bugulidae; genus Himantozoum; species Himantozoum antarcticum. Next base: position 9,799 of record JAOQGN010065706.1, read on the forward strand.
TAGCAAAACATTGATGCACGATTTCCACTACAATTTCATCAAAAAGAAGTATGATGAAAAGGCAAAGTTGTTGTTTACGGACGCCGACAGTCTGATGTATTATATGCAGACTGATGACTTTTACAAGGATATATCCCCTCAGGTACACGAAAAGTTTGATACGAGTAATTATCCGGTTGACCATCCTTCTGGTATCGAGACTGATGTAAACAAAAAAGTGGTATTCATGTTCAAAGATGAAACCTGTGGAGAGCAAATAATAAAATGTGTAGGTCTTGGGGCTAAATTATACTCGTACAAACTCGCCAATGGAAAGGAAAAGTGTAAGGGCCTCAACTAGATGCGACGGAAAACCGGATCACATCCGAAGACTATGAGAGATGTTTGTGAGACTGGGAAGATCAACACCGAAGCATGAACGTCCTCCGGTGTCGGAAACACGGGATGTATGACAAAACAATCAACTAGGTAGGCCTATCCTGGAAAGATGACAAGAGTATCATACAGAGATATGGGATCTCGCCTACGGATATCTGGGATATAACAAATTGTGATAAATATGATAAAAGTATACAACTTATCGCTCCCTAACACATCACTTTCTAATTTTCAGCTAATGGAAGCTGCTGAAAAGCTAAAGATTCCAGCTTTTAGAGGTGTAATTTATGAGAGACTTGCTACCAATGAAATCTCACGCGTAAGAGTGTGGGATTTTAAACTTGGCCGGATCTCCCGGTGGTGGTACGCACTGGACGGCTTGGTACAAGACAAACACCAAAAATCTTACTTTGATAGCTTTGGACGGGACCCTCCTATGGAGATGGTGGTGTATCGAAAGCCGGGCATCCGCTACAATGTCAAACAGGTCCAACCCAGGGACCAAGTCTTTTGCGGGCACTTGTGCTTGTACGTGTTGAAGGGATTGTCGAAAGGCGAACATTTGCAACATATTGTAAATACCTTGTATTAATAAATGCCTGTATACAAATTTGGAGGCGAATTTAGAATAGACTCGAAACTAAACGCTGTACAGCTGGAATTGAATACATTAATACAATGGGTTCAAGAAAAAGTCAAACAACTGGAGAATGCTGATGATATACGGTATGATCTCGGATACCTAATTGGGGGCATAAAGTCCATCAAAGAACTTGCCTCCTTCAATGGACTTTTTCCTGAAGATATAATAGTGGAAAGGAAAATTGAGCTTACCCGTGCTTTGGTATATTTAGATAGCCTACAGTCTACTTATAAGAATCACCAGCAATGTTGGCATGATAAGAATCTCCATATCTTCGGGAAAAGTACACCGATGAAACATTTAGCAAAATGTATCCTATTCGTGGTCATATGCATAGCTATATACAAATTCCTTTATCGGAAATACTAGTTGTAGGTGATAAGTATTTAATGCATATCTAATCGACCCCGAAACTGGAGCATCACGCAAGCCCGCAGACAGATCAGAACCTATGGGTGGCTACTCTGGATTTAGGAGGCCACTTTATAGGGCTTCTATAACGTTGTATTATCGTTACGTATAATAATTGTTTGTATATCAATTTGGAGGTGAGTTTAAAAAAGACTACAAAAGTTGACATACCAAAAATCCCAATATCTCTTGCCGAAGACTATCTTAAATGAGATGGATCTAGCGGCGCTACTGTACCGTTGAATATGAATGATGATAAAATGTCAAACGTCATGGACTCCATGGACGGGCAAGATACCGCTACTAAAAGAAATGCGAGAAAACGAACCAAGTTACATAACCGAGCAAAATTACAACCTTTCAACAAAGCGTTACAGAATAAGTATCAGACGTTTAGAAATTATGTCTCACTGAAAATCAATGAAGTTAAAACAGATCTTTACAAACAAGAATTTGAGGAATGCAAAGATAACCAAATTAAAAAGTGGTGTTCCATCAAAAAATGTCTAAACAAAGACAAAAATGTAGATGAAAATCACATACAATTGAAATCAGAAGCAAATTCTGAAATACTTTTGTCCAAACCAATCGACGTGGCAAACAAATTCAATGAATTTTTTACAAAAGTAGGGTGTGATTTAGCTGATGCTCTTCCAGAAACCAAAACTCATTTTACCACATACTTCTATCATGATGATCCTACCACTATTGATGATGTCATTGATCCTACCACAAACACCGGCAAAAAGCCAAATCTTGATTTCATGGAGATTGAGGTAGCAGATATCTTACCAGTGATTAACTTTATATCACTAAAAAAAGCAACTGGTCATGATAGAATCCCCACCAGAGCTATAAAAGAAAACAAATTTCTTATTGCTCCTATTTTAGTATTTTTGATAAATTTTATTGTTCAAACTTCAACCTTTCCAGATTGTATCTAAATAGCAACGGTTACATCGATTTTTAAAAAAGGAAATAAGTCTGAACAGAGCAATTATCGTCCCATCTCAATTCTAAGTGCCATATCAAAAATCATAGAGAAAGTTTTAACAACACAAATCAGAGATTTTCTAGAACAACATGACCTTTTAACTGACTGTCAGTACGGCTTTCGAAAAGGGAGAAATACTACCGGTGCTATTAGCAAATTAATGGAACATCTCTACAACAATTTCAACAATAGTACTATTACTCAAGGAATATTTTTAGA
>JAOQGN010065817.1:0-12440 GCA_027564295.1 Himantozoum antarcticum
GTCAGCTGTGCCTCTTCGAACGAAGCATTTCGGTTCCGTGGAACCTAGAACCTTTGAACAAACCGATACACTCAACAGCTTGTGTCTCGCTGTGAACGTCAGCGTTTGTGTTTGCTCAGGTAGGTTCTCTTTTGGCATGAATTACTCTATGTCCCAGGTGGCTCTGTAAGGGTAATAAATGAGGTGTGGATCAGAGACGTCTATTCCTGCCCGTTTCCTTAGCTTAGTAAGGACTGTAGGTGGTGGTTTAAATTCGCCCCCGGAAAGGACAAATCGTGTGGTGTCTCCTACATTGCACTTGTGCCTGACCAAGTTGTGATAGCAAACAAAGTCGCATGTCACGCACTCAAATACCTTGGTAAAAACCTGTACACTTTTGATGAGACTAAAGAGTTGTTTGTACAAGTTAAGATGCCAAGCCACCCTCAAGCTATCTCCAGCCTTTCTCCCCAATGATCACTAAACAGAAGTGCCACCATCACGAGACAAGCTCATGACTGTTATGGGAATGTCAAAGCACTTTTCCAACACCAAAATGTCCGAACATCCTACACCCAGAAACGTGTCTGCCCCATTGTCATCTCCCACAAACGATAGATACTGGTTAAACAACACCATTGTGTCGGTCTCAGACACCCGCAGCCTTTTGCAAGAGCACTCGCGAACACCTTTGCATTGAAATTGAGCCGTGTGGAGAGACACCTCAAAACCACAACTTGTAGTGGTACGGTTCACCGGTGTTCCGTCTGATTGTCCTAGAAAATACGTGCCTGTTGTTGAGAATGTTGGGTGGTAAGTGGACACATGCCATCTTCCACCATTGTCGTCCCAACCTTGCCCATCCCCAACAGCTTGTACGCATAAAACGTTACATTTGTTACGCACTCCAGTCACCAGGCTGTATTGGGTCTTCTCATTGAAACCCTTTCTCTCAGATGCACTTCGGCAAACGCCAAGTAAAAGTATTTCAGATGATGTGTGGAAATTATCAAAACTGGGGATGGAAACTCTGTGGCGTTGTTAGAAGAAGAATGGAAATACCTCAGCTCACCCGTTGTTTTGTGACGCAGTATGGCACCCACACTGCAAATGATCTTTATCCTGCAATCCAACTCTTCCCAGAGCGCTAACAACAACTCCCACACTCTGGGGTCATACCCCACAGTACCATCCCCATCTCTTTCCCCACCAGACCACGTTCTAACATTCAGACGTCAACAATCTTTTGTCTCCTCAACCTAGTCTTCATCTCTCCCCAGTATCATTTCACGATATCATCCATTACCTCATCGCCCGTGGCGATGGGGATTGTCGAATCATCATCAAACATAAGACGAGGTTTTTTCTCATAATCGCCTTCCTTTGGCGCTTCCGATGCAGAGCGCTTCCCAACACCATGCGTTTCCAAGGCGTGAATGCGCGCAACCTCGACTGTCAAAGTCGCGGAGCAAACTCCGCAATAGCGATGGGACATCAGCTGGTGTCTGGCGAGGTGTCCTCCGCCCTTTGCATATGTCTTTGGACAGTGGGTACACCTCAGCTGGGAAGTTCCGTTTCATCAGACGTCACCTCAGAACGGTGGCCCGTCGTGTGTGCCTTCACAGTGTGTCTTCTCAAGTTATCCACCGTGGTAAACACCTTGTCACACACCCGACACTTGAATGACGTCGGGTGAGCGCTCGACTCATGCGCAGCCAACTCCTCTCTGTCAGGGAAAGTTGTCAAACAAACCAAGCATGTGAACCCACCACCCATGGCAGCAGCCTCATGGGGGTGCGCCTTATTGGTGTGTCTTCTAAAGTTTGTTCGTCTAGCAAAAGTTTTGTTACACAAAACACACTTGAAGCTCCCATCATCATCATCACCTTCAGTAGTAGTAGTGGTGGTCTCGCCTACTTAAAACAAAACAACAACAAATGTACGTAGGTTGTGGAAACAACTCTCAAAAATCACCACCGCCTCCGGTGCTCACCATCAAAGTATTGGGTGATGATGACGACATAGGCGATCCTCCGCTCCTTGTCTCTTCCCTCAGCCGCTCCTCCGTCGTCTCCATACGGCTACAATGAGAGACGACCTAGGTTATCGCTTCTAGTCAAAGGCGCCCTGGGGTAGTGGGTGGGAGGGAGGCACCCTGGGCTGCAGTATTCACTCTGAAGTCCAGTACGACATGAACTGAAAACGTCACAGTTACAATTTTTATATTTGCCTCATCTCTCCACCATCATCACTCTCCCGTTGCCTGTCACCCACCGCTTCGGTATCACTGTCCGACAGTGTATGTGTGTTTGTGTTCGCTTACTCTTTGCCACAACCTCTAGACGCTCATGGTGCACTGTAGTTGTCGTCACCGCCTTCACGGATCTTCTCGTTTACACAACTTTTTAAATGGGGAGGGGGCAACCTCAATCAAACAAAATGTACGCAACGCCCTCCTAGTGTCTGCTGGTCAATCGAGACAATAAAGGTCAAAGTTTAACGTGGGGGAGTGGTCGTGCCGCTAAGGTCAAGACACGCTGTAGTTTCCGGTAAGACGAGGAAGGCGCGCCCACTCATGATGGGTAGCTTTTGTAAAAAGTCCAAACCCGGACCAAACCCTTCCGCTGTGACGGCCCTCTGTGGGTTGTCTTTTGAGGTTTTGGTGGTGATGTTTGTACTGGTTTGAGAATACGGGCGATGTGTGGTTAGGTTGAAAATGAAAAGGTTGTTCTGAATGTATATCGAGAGCTTTATCGTGTCAAATGCGTAGCTAAGTATTGGTTGTGTATAAAGACAGTGGACGACATGACAAGGTAAGAAACAAGGGGTTATTCGGAATGTAAGTGAATAATTTTATGGCGTTAGAAACGTTGATTACAATGAAAGTCACAAAAAAGCAAACATTTAAACTGTGTAAATCATATCGTGATGGAAAAAGATATGCGGTGGGAAAAACCATGTACAATAGATGTGACGTTTAGTCGCGAAAAATACACAAACATTAAAATCGTAGCATTAAAATTGTAAATCATCGCATGATAGAAAATAAAATATACAAATTAGAATTAGATGTGCAAAACAACGTACAACAGTTGTGAAACAAAACTGGTTAGGTCACAGCGTAAAATCGCACTCGATATTACGGTGAAGGCGTCCTACTGACGAGGTGATCGGGTTGCGCTGCTAGAGTCTTAGGCTTTGAGCACCACTGGTGTCTTCATCACCTCTCATCTAGCAATTCCCTTTGAACCACATCGACAATCATCACATCGTAGTAGGTTCTGTTACTCTTACTAACCTTTTGACCTTTGTAAATGACCATTCCAGGAACGCTCTTCTTAGCCTGAGCGTATACTCTCTCCGGAACAAAGACATCACCCTCTCAACCCGATCACCTACGTTCGTCTCGTACGACATGACCGGATCAGTTTTCCTGTCACTGGCTCTACCCTTGCCACCAGACGCGACTGTCATAGCCGAACTAAAGACAGAAACAGTCCCCGCCTCAAACTTTGAAAGCTATTTTATGTGGAAAGACTTCCATCAGCTCTTCCTCTGCCTTTTGACGATACTCCTGAGCCAAACGTTTCACACTCATGTGGTTTAGTGAAACATTGGTTATCACCTGTTTCACATTGTCAAACTTGTGAGAGGTGCTACCATCATGATTGTAGGGTGGACATCCCCATGTGCACCATGACGGAGGGAAAGTAGTTTTTTCACTGGAATCCGGCATGACTCGTTCTGGTGCGGTCAGTTTGTAAGACTCCCTTTTGCCATGGCCACCTTGACGCTTGTCTTTTTTGTTGATACACAGTTCAATAGGGTTACTTTTCCGTAGGCCGAGTCTATCAGCGCGCCACCGTACACCTCCATGACGGTATTGGTCTCCATCTCACTCAACTTTCTGTAATTGTCCAGAGTCATCAGTTGAGCCTTCCCCATTTGGCTGAAGCAAAACAACAAACCTTTAGCGTTTGGAGTGGTTGACACCGTAACGATTTGATCCATCTGGAAGAGCTTAATCACAATGTCACCACTAGTAGTGATGAGACATTGTGACAAACTGCAATGGCCATCGTGGTGTACTGACGACACTGTATTGTAAGAAAAGATATCAAACATTTGTAGCATACTTATCGTACCAACATTTGGCAAAATAATTAGTTTGTTTACTAATCATTTACTTACTAGTCGTCTTTACTACTCGTTACCATTAGCTCATGAAAAATTCAGTCCGTCACAGTCGGCACTAGCGGGAGGATATGGTGACGGGTTTGGTGCTTTTGATACAGCTAAGCGTTTGATCTAATGTTGCTTACCTTGTTTTGCTAGCAATTCTCCTCAGTTCATCGAGTGAGTGTATTCCGTTGTCATCTTCGCTCTCCTCTCCACCACCACTCTTTCTGAGTGACAACGGTGTTATCCTTCTCTTCTTCGTCACCGGACCTTAGGCTTTGCTGTCAATTAATTCCCTCATCGTCACCACCGGACTGAGAGGAACCAGTTTGTTTGTAATCATCTGCCATCACCGCTAGTCATCCCAGGGATGATCTGCTACAGGTCAGAGTCCACCACCTCTGGAAATCTAAAGGGATCTTCCTCTTCCAGTTGTCTCTGTGCCATTTTTTTGTTCGTCTTATATCGTGGGGATGATGAGTTCTGAGATGTTCCGTCGCTGAGTTTTTATAGATAAAACCCGGTGGGGTGTCATTGGTCAATGCGGATACATTTTGTCCTATCACAGTGTTACTCGGGTGATTTGTTGTCATTCTGTCTTGAGATTGTTCAATCACTTCTCACTCCTCATGGTTAGCAGATGTTCCCCATCGACGTTTGGGGTGTAGTTTTCGTGTTTAATTCGCTTTTATTAATTTGTTTAGGTTATTTTTTGTTGTCACGATGTCCTTTTGTTTTTATGACTTTTTAGTGGTGGCTTTATCTTAGTGTCACGATGTACTTTTTGTCACGATGTCCTCTTTTCAACCAGTCGTTTTTTTTTTAAATTATTTTGGTGTCACAATGTCCTTTCTTTTGTCAAGCTATATGTTTTTTTTAATTTTTTGGTTTCTAGAAGTCGAGATTTTTTTATGCTTTAATCACTCGGTGCCACTATGTTCTTCTTTATGTTGTTTTTCTCACAATCTCCATTTTGAAGATTTTTTTGTGGTATTTTTTATTTTTGATGTCACGGTGTACTATTTTTGTCAAGATGACGGTCTTTTTTATTTATTTTGTTGTCACGATTTCTATATTTTTAATATCACCCGTTGTCATGATGTCCTGTTTTATGTATTTGTTAATTTTTATTACGATGAACCTTTTATCCCAAGATGTCGTTTTAAGTTCTTGTTGTCACGATCACCATGTCATTTAAAGTCCGGGACACAGCCCATTCCGATGAGTGTGATGAGGATGCCCCATCGAGTCCTCCAGATCCGCGCCTCTCCTAATGACCTTCGTACGAATTACCCTCCGGAGGTCGTACCCCCTCCCATTTGGCCTAGCCTTGGGTTCTACAAAATCCCCGCGTTCAACCCGTGTTGACCACCCGCATTGGAGGTAAGAACCTGTTTTCCTGTTTTGCTCACACCAAAATAGCCTTGGTTTGTAGACATCGTGACAAATGGGTGGTGGAGGTTTGGTGAACTACCCATCACGACGGTGTGGATTCCTGGTTATTTGTGTCCTAGATATTGACCTGGGGTACCGATCTGCTCACACTATACTACTTCCGTAATCTGTCGTGTCAAAGAACTACTGAAGCTAGAACTGTAGCAGGCAAGAGGCGTGTGTTGCGGTGAGATCAAATATGTCACCAACTGATGCTGTCACTCATAATTATGCCCAGACACCGAATGAGGGTTGAGTTCTAGGATAATATAATTATACTAAAGGGTATCAGATGCTTTATGCAAATGTATATTATTTTTACAGTAATCGTAGCTGATGTCTGCATATTTGAATTATTTTATTTATTACTATTGCATAGCCGAATCCACCGCCAGATGGTACAATCGGATAATGACTATAACTTTCAATAATAGATAGATGAAATATTATATATATATAATTCATAATTCTCTCAGTAGACAAGATTGCAGGGACAACATCAGGGATGTATATTATGTGGACTTCAACCTACTAACATTTTCAAGATTGCCTGCGCAGTGGAAATTTTTTTTGTTACGGGGTTGGGAAAAATGTTAGGGATTGAAAACTTTTTGTTCAGGGGATGACTTTTGATGTTTTTTTTGATGATTTTGATGTTTTAATGGAAATTGGACTAAACAATTTCTTTCCAGCCTCGGATTCTATCCCCGAACGTTTGGGTGTTTGAGGGTGTAATATATGCCCCTGAACAACATTTCCGGGTCTTATAAAATGTGGTGCCAACCCCATATTTAAGATTCAGACCATTCACAGATAGCAAAGAATGACAAAAGGGTGATTGCAGAGGCAAAGCTTGGTACACAGAGCGGCACCAACAGAATGATGTATTTATGTCATCAGAAACAGCCTTCTTAACACACCCTACGGAGCCTACTTTTTTACGTTTTCGTCTTCTTATTTTGCGCCTACTATGCTACAACGTTTTGCTCGGATATTGCTGAACATTTTTGCTAGCTAAGATTCTACATATTTAGAAATTCACCAAGCTTTGGCAAAAAAAATCAGTTTTGTGCAAAAATTGCCAATTTTTGCAGAATAGGTAGGTGATTTTGTGTTTTGGGCTGGCATTAGTGATTTTTCATAGGCATTGCTCGAATACAGGCGCAACCTTTCTAGAAAGTGCAGTCTTAAGCTTTAGCACATTGTTTACTCTGTGATTTACTTCTTGTAAAAGGAGTGGGGAAAGTGGCAAGGCTAGTAGCTATTTACTGCTTACTGATTAGGTTATAAATGATGAAAGGGAAATGAAGATATTTGTGATATCTAGAGCTGTTTTAAATCAGCAGTACCAGGGTTTTAAAAAAATATTTTTGTGTTTAAAATAGCCGTAAAAAACAATTCAGACTGTTATTTTTTTCATATAGCATGCTATATGGGTGCAAGATAGTGAGAAACATATAATAGATTATTTTTAATTTGTATGAAAGCATCTGCAATCGCTTGGTGGAAGCTTGCACCTTTATCAAATTCTGCCTGTAGAAGTTCAAGAATGCTAGAATTTTTAGAGGTTGATGACTGCCATGTGCTCATCAGCGAACATTGAGCTAGTATTCTCTACGTTTGGCCTGGTTCACTCAATACTGAGGAACAGGCTAGGTGTGGAGAAGGTTAGCATGCTGGTTTTCTTATACTGCAGAATAGATAGATAATGTATAGATTGTTCTTGAATGTCCAGTATATAAAATTATAAAACGTTTTAAACAATAAAAACACTGTTTTAAGCAAAATAAACATTGTTAAAAGCAATCAATTCTTTTTGCAACTCTGAGTGGAGAATGAACTAAGTTGTGACATTTACCAGCAAGTCTTCTTCATTCTTTTCCAGAGTCTGCACCTTATGGTTCAATAGATTCACATTTTCCTCAAAGTCTTTCTCCTTAACCACATGTTCCTCTATCTTGTTGGCAGCATTACTCATACCTTCTGTCAGCGTACTGTTCTCTGATTCCAAATTTTGAATCTGTATTGATAATAGGTATGTGATACATGCATGATTGCATACTCTATAAATTCTAAGCGTTGTACTAAAAAGCTAATACTGGGAATTATTACTTCCATGTAAAAAATCACAAAATTAGAATACTAAATATTAGAAGTGTGTTAACATCAATTCCTTTCCTTCTCCATCTTTCGCGAGAAATTTGTCTAAATCTAATAAATGTAAATGTCAAAGCAAAGACGGAATAAAAAACCCAACAACATAACCACCACTTCACCCGTCAGTGTCGGATTCAGCCGTCAAGATGGCTGTGCTGTTATTGCATGTAGTTGCCCAATCAGAGTACCGATTTCTTTAAGGCCTGCTGGAATATTATTGGCTGTGTTGCACGCTATACCCGCAAGATGGGTTTCTTAGCGATTTGTTTCATTTAAAGAAAATCTGTTTCAGACTAAAAGTGTGATCCGATTCAAACTAAAGGAACAATGCGATTCAAACTAAAGAAGCGATCCGATTCAAACTAAAAAAATCCTAACTCTTTGAGAGACTAAGATTTAAAAATAAAGCCCCATTAACACAGTAGACCAGGTAGACCGTAGACCAGGTAGTCAGTAGACCAGGTAGATAGTAGCCGGGTAGACAGTAGACCAGGTAGTCAGTAGACCAGGTAGTCAGTGGCCGGGTAGACAGTACACCAGGTAGACTATGTGTAGTTGTTGAATGGGAAAGTTGAATCTGTATTATAACAACACAACATTATTTTTGAGTTGTACATCTAATGGTGGTTTGTTAAGTCCATTATTTTTTCATTTAAATGATATTATTATAGGAAATCTTCAATATATCATGTCCATGATTAGTGACAGCAGGATGTAAGACTATCGTGGCGCGTGTCGTAAGGATTATAGAAATCCGGTTCATAATAAAAACACCCATGGCAGTGGTTGCGGTGAAGGCACAAATGGCAGTGCTTGCGGTGAAGGCACAAATGGCAGCGCTTGCGGTGAAGGCACAAATGGCAGTGGTTGCGGTGAAGGCACAAATGGCAGTGGTTGTGGTGAAGGCACAAATGGTAACTCATCTATAGATAGGCTACTGGTACATGTTGACGCATATTTCATAGAAATGAAAATGAAGTGGTAACGGTAACGGTTGATATAAATATTTATTCTCGTTGGTGAATAATAATTATATATAATTTAATTATAATAAATAAATCAAACTGACTCTCCCTAGCTGGTATCATTATATATCGCACCGTTCCAATGAGTAAAACATACAATATAGTATAATGGATACGTTTAGGAAACTGAAATTATTCCATTTTTGTATCCGGAAACTACACTTTTGTTTTTAACTTGCATCTAAATGATCACAATTATTAAAGAAAGTCATATTATTTAGCTTTTGTGTTTTACAAGTATATATACATTACATTATATGCATGTGCATATATACATAATTATACACGATATAATAACTATTGATAATGTGATAATGCGATAATAAATTATATATATATATATAAGTCTATTCTGGTAGGATATAATTTATTTAGCACTTGTAGCCAGAAAACAAAAACAGGTAACACATGACTTAATGAATGACTTAATGATGTAAGAAAAAGTATGATAAAAATGTGCACGTTCAATTGCAAACATAGGAGAAAGAGGTAGATAACAAATGAATGTCAAATTGTATATTGAAAATATTAAATATTATTCAGTCTAACGGAGATGTCATCTTTGCGAAGATTTAAATTCATTTAAGGATGTCAAAGTAGTGATAGCTAGTGGGAGATTGTTAAATAGACTTGCCCCAAAAATATCAAAGGACAACCTACATTAGCCCCCTCCCAATAAAACCGCATATTAGTCAAAAGTCTAGTTTGACTAAATGATCAATTTTGTCGATAATGGGCACAAGTTTGTAATTTGGTTTGAAAAAAGTAAGTAAATACAGGTATTCTATTCTTCTCTTTATGTGTGATATTTTGTGACTTTCAACGAGTGTGGCTCTTTGTTGAATGTTCATCTATTATTTTTAAGCATCTATTTTCTATTCATAAGAGTTCTTTTTTAATATAGTTGTGACAAGAGTAAACCCGAGCAATGCTCCCAAAGTAGGTTGAATTATTCCCTTGTACCATAAAGCAGCTAGGTTTTCATTGAGAGCTTTTCTATTTTGTTGAAATTGGAAATAATTGGATATAATTTTTGTTTGACTTTCCCTAAATGTTTTTCAAGACTGAGTTTATTGTCAAGCATAACACCCAGGTATTTGATGTGGTCAGATTGGTTAAATGGATGACCTTTAAAGTTTAATAGCGGAAGATCTAAAACACGAGAGAGTCATCACATCGGTCTTGGTTGTATTAGACACAAGCAAATTTCTGTCACACCAATTTGAAGCTTTCATAATAAGCTTTTCCATTTTTAATGCATCTGCATCAGATGTAATTAGCAAGCAGTCATCAGCAAACAGAAAGCGATAAGGAATTTCCATTAGATCATTAATAAAAGCTAAGAATGAAAGCGGGCCAAGCACCGATCCCTGTGGAACACCAGTATTAACTGTGTAGCTATTTGATAAACCATTAGATTTTAATGCTTGGCTACGATGTTGTACATGTAGGTAATCATTCAAACGCATTCAGTATTACGGTGAAAAGAAAATTTGGTGTGTAATTTTTGAACTAAAACAGAATGATTTACGCTGTCAAAAGCTTTTTTTAATGTCAAGGGCAGCAATGATTACAAATTTTCTATTATGGGTGGTCTGCATATTCCTGATTTTGTTTACTAATTGCAAAAGGACCTGTTCAGTAGCTGGACCTGACCTGAATCCAAACTGTCGGTTTGCTGGCAAGTTATTATTTTCTAGGTACGAACGCATTTGTGCCCATAGAATTTATCGAGCACTTTTCAAAAAATTGCTTTATAGGTAACTTTGCTTTATGGGTAACAAAGCAATTGGTCAATAGTTGTTGGGTATAAAGGATTACCTCCCTTATGTATAGGAATAATAAGGTCTTTTCCCAGATATTTGGGGATTTGCTACTTTCAATGTTTTCATTTGTTATATATTATGTTACAGGAGATAAAATGAGTGGTTCTAATATTTTGTAAATAATAGCTGGTATTTGATTTTGTCCGTCAGTTGTACTACTTTTGAAGTACAGCAATATATTAGAGACATGGTTACTGGAGATCTTGTCAAATTCAAAAGCGATATTATTTTCAAAGTATTCCAAGTTATATTTGTCTTGGGCCAAGAGAAAATAGAGGTTTAATTTTGTGCCGATAGTTGAGAAAAATCATTAAGACTATTAGCAATATCTTCAGGATTAGTGATATTTTGATCTTCAACCTCCTAATTCTTCTATACCTAATGCCTTATCATTGTTATTGCCTTTCATTAATTTAGTTTTCTTCATTGAGAGAGATTAGGATCAGTCAAACTTCGAGCCTTGCCAATCTCTTTGCACTCTTTGCACTGTCTTATTATTGGCTTTATTTCTAAGCTTTTTGTAGTCCTCTCAAGTCTGGCTCTCTTTAACAAAGCCAGACTTGGCAAACTTTACAAAGGCTTTATTTTTCGTTTTAATTAAACTCTAATTAAACTAAAGATGTTTTTCTGGAAACTCGACTACTTATATAGACTATGTATATATATAATTATTTAACATGTATACATATAATATAATATAAGTAGTATCATGTGAGCAGATCGGTACCCTACCAGATTCTGTCAGCAGCCAATCAGAGAGCTCGTAACAAGCTCTAAGCCAATCAGAAAGGGCAAATTTGTAGTTTTGTGAGGAGAAACTAAAAAAATGACAGCGTCCCTAAAAACCTAAAAAATAACTTGAAATCTGGCATTCTGGTTGGCTTAGAGCCTTTTTTACTTCCGCTCCTCCCAAAACTTGAGACGGGAACCAAGCCTCATTTTGAATTTCCATAGCAACACCAGTTGCGTCCCTAGCAATGCGAATCTTCACCATCCAATCACATTTGTCGTTACACAATGATTCATCTCCTTGACAACTCACGCCGAAAGACTGACACTGCGACTCTTTTGGTTTTCCTTGTGACTTCCCCTCAATGGACACGGTGTGTGACAACTCTGCAAACGCTCAGGTAGGCCTTGGTTTTCCCAGTGAGCTTCCCACTAACCAACCCCCACCACCTAAACGGTCGTCACCGCGTTGTTGATGATGGTGATCGCTTAGGAGCCTTGGTAAAAAAATAAACATCTGCAAACTTTACGTAAGCAACACTAGTTTAAAGAGATTGTTTAGTAGCCAACGCTCACCACCTAAACGATCATCACCAATTGTTCGATGACAATCGTTTAGGAGACTTGGGTAAAAAACATCTGCAAACTTAACTCTTTCGCTATGAGTCAGCGCAGTGTGCGCCATCTGCGGTTGCGGTTAACCACAACCCATTAAAATTCAAATAACTTCAGTTAGAGTTTTGCTCTACTGCCGTACTAAATTTCATTGTAAAGTCAACTTCTAAACCTCGAATTTCATTGGAGACAACATGTAGAAATAATGACTCTAGAGATCAATTTATCGCCTTAGCAAAATTCTTTGATTTTTCACGTTTACGGTTTTGGTTGTCGTTTTACCGGCCCGTACAAAAATAATGATATCTTGAGTTTGAATAGAGTTAGGAAAATAATTTTGTTTGCAATAGATAGAGGGAGAATTTATACACACGTACATATCAAAAATAATTTGAAAACAAGCTATTTTAGCGGTTCAAATTTAGAAATCTCATAAAATCTGGCTTGTAATTTATAATTATAACGGATTTTTGAGTCAGTGTATGATACACATCCA